>PJEM01008943.1:62648-76701 GCA_004023845.1 Helogale parvula
AGTGACCTTGTCCGGTGCCTTAGTGTCTCCCCAGAGGGCCAGTGGCTGGCTTCAGGTGAGCCTGAGGTGGGGGCATCCCCAGCTTGGGGGGCGGGGAGGGGAGGGCCAGGTGGCAAAGGCCTCCTTCGCTGTGTCCAGGCTCCGACGACGGCTCAGTGCGGCTCTGGGAGGTGGCCACGGCCCGCTGCGTGAGGACTGTGCCCGTGGGGGGCGTGGTGAGGAGCATCGCCTGGAACCCTCACCCTACTCTCTGTCTGGTGGCCGTGGCAGTGTAAGTGTGAGGCCCTGGGGGGCGCTGGGGGCAGCGGGCACAGGCCTGAGCCTCAGGGGCTGCGTGTCACTCTGGCCTGCAGAGAGGACTCAGTGCTGCTACTGAACCCGGCCCTGGGGGACCGGCTGGTGGCGGGCAGCACGGACCAGCTGCTGAGCGCCTTCATCCCGCCCGAGGAGCCCGCCGCGCAGCCGGCCCGCTGGCTGGAGGCCTCGGAGGAGGAGCGCCGGAGGGGCCTGCGGCTGCGCGTCTCCCACGGGAAGGTATGGGGGCTGCGGAGGTGCGGGGTCAGGCTGTGCGGGGAGGAGCTGGGGGGACCCTGCTCAGCCAGCGTGCCTTCCCGCAGCCAGTGATGCAGGTGACCTGGCACGGGCGTGGGGACTACCTGGCCGTGGTGCTGGCCGCCACCGGCCACACACAGGTGCTGATCCATCAGCTGAGCCGGCGCCGCAGCCAGAGCCCCTTCCGCCGCAGCCACGGGCAGGTGCAGCGGGTGGCCTTCCACCCTGTGCGCCCCTACCTGCTGGTGGCCTCCCAGCGCAGCGTCCGTCTTTACCACCTGCTGCGCCAGGAGCTCACCAAGAAGCTAAGACCGAACTGCAAATGGGTGTCCAGCCTGGCGGTGCACCCCGCGGGTGAGGGCGCTGCGGGGGAGGGGGCGTGCATCCCGCAGGGGAGGGCGCTAGGGAGGGGTGTGCACCCCACGGGTCCACACAACCTTATGTGTCCCCAGGGGACAATGTCATCTGTGGCAGCTATGACAGCAAGCTGGTGTGGTTTGACCTGGACCTTTCCAGCGAGCCGTACAGGGTGCTGAGGTGAGGTGCCGATGTGGGGGTGGGTGCTGGCCTGGCCCTCCCTTGCCCTAGCGTGCCCTCACCCCACCCCTGCCCCACAGGCACCACAAGAAGGCCCTGAGGGCTGTGGCCTTCCACGCCCGGTACCCGCTCTTCGCATCTGGTTCCGACGACGGGAGTGTCATCGTCTGCCATGGGATGGTGTACAAGTGAGTGCTGAGCCCGCCCCCTGCCCCCCGGGGGGGGGGGAGGGGGGGAGCTGTGCGTCCCTGACCCGACTCCCTCTCCCCTCCCCCGCAGTGACTTGCTGCAGAACCCGCTGCTGGTGCCCGTGAAGGTGCTGCGGGGGCACGCGCTGACCCGAGACCTGGGTGTTCTGGACGTGGCCTTCCACCCCACCCAGCCGTGGCTCTTCTCCGCAGGGGCCGACGGCACTGTCCGCCTCTTCACCTAGGCCCACGTGGGTTCGGGTCCCTTAATAGAGGTGTTCTCCCTGCTGACTGTTGGTGTGACCTTGACTCCGGCCTCCCCTCCCCCCTTAGCTTGAGGCCTTCATCTGGCCCGAGGAGCCCTCCTGAAGAGTCGGGGCCCGGGGGCACCCCACTGCCCCACAAGGGCGGGCTACATCCTGGCACGCCACGCCCACTGCCGAGGAGTCAATGGCTTTATTGGGAACCGGGGTTACAGCAGCGCACCTGCCCCCCTGCCCCAGTGGCCACGTCTGGAAGGGCAGGGGTCCGAGCCCTGGCGGCTCCTCGGGGCCCCGTCCTGGGGGTTCAGGCGCAGACCCAGCTGGTACTGCTCACAGGGAGCCTCAGGCGAACTTGACCAGGCGGCCCAGGGTCTCCGCGGCCTTCATGCGCACCAGGGGGGCTGGGTCCTTGAGCAGGAGCTGCAGTGCTAGGGGGTGGGGAGCCGCTGCCAGGGTGCCCCACGCCCTCCAGAGAGCTGACTGGACCCCCGGCCCCGCCCCCTTCCTGGTGCACGGAGCCTGGGGGGCCTGGACCCTGCGGTGCACCCCCTGCCTTGTGCGGGGGGCCACCCGCCCACCTCCTCCTAAGACCGGCCTCTGCCGGGAGCGCCTGGGAGCCAACGGAAAGATAGTTTTTCCTTTTTTAGTGTTTTTTAAGCTCTTTTGGAACAGTTAGGAAGTTTCCGTGAATTACTAGAGACGATGAGGTCACCAGTGACAGGGGAAAAATTCTTGAAATCCAGGAAAATCACTTAGTCCCCTGGTGCCCACAGGTCAGTGAGGCCCTGCACAGCCGACAGGTTGGGGGGGCGGGGGCGGGGCCGGGGCTCACCTGCTGTGATCTGCTCCAGGTCCACCTGTGGCTGGAGCTCGGGCTCCACGTGCAGCACCAGGAACCCTGCGGCAGGGGCAGGGGCTCACATAGGTGGAAGGGGACAGGGGGACAGAGGGGACAGAGAGGCAGGGCTCACCCGTGAGCATGGGGGCAGCAGCGCGGACGTCTTCCCAGCTGCTTTTGAAGTAGAAGAGGCTGGTGGCCACCAGGCGGCCCAGCAGCTCCGGGAAGTGGTGCATCTGCAGAGAAGGCGGTTGATCCCGGCCCCCAGGGCCCCGGGTCCCCCGGCCCCCGTGTGGCCCCACCCTCACCAGGAGCTTGCAGGTGGCATTGAGGAACTCCCCAAAGTGTAGGCCCCGACCCTCCTGTAGGTGCTTCTGGAAGGCGACCGCCAGCTCCTCGTGCTGCAGGTTGGGGCCACACATGCGCAGGGCGAACCTGCAGGCCTGCAGGGTGTGAACTTGAGTCCCTGAGCCTTGAGCAGGGCCCGGCCCCCTCGTCCCTGCCGGCGACTCACGTTGGTCACAGGGGCTTGGGGGTCCTGCAGGTGCAGCAGCAGCGGCACCAGCCCGGCGACCACCTGCTCCAGGAAGACGTCCTCACAGCCCCCGTGGCACGCCTTGTTGAGGTGCCCAAAGAGGCGGATGGACGCAGAACGGAGCTCCATCTTCTCCTGGGGGGGCGGCGCCGGAGGGCAGGTGTCTGCCAGCGCCCGGCTCCGGACCCCCTTCCCATCCCACCCTCCTTGTGCCTGCAGCATGGGCACGTGGGCACGGGCGCCTGGGGAGTGACTGAGAGGCTGGCGTGGGGCACAGCTGGGACCCAGCATGAGCGGCTCCAGGCTGAGACCAGCCCCGAACTCCAGAGGGTGTGTTGGGGGTGGGGGTGGCACCGTGGGAGCCTGAGGAGCAGGCACAGCGCCGCCTGGTGGCGGGGGGTGGGGGGAACGCTTGGCCTCTTGGAGCCCTTGCACCCTGCCCGGCCTACACTGTCGAAGAAGGGCCGGATGCGGATGGCGACATGCAGCAGCACGGAGTGCAGGTCCTGGCGCTCCACCCAGTCCAGGAGCCTCGCCAGGCCCATCATGGCTTCCAGGGCCACCAGGCTGTGTGGGTCGTCCCTGTCGTCCAGCCCGTTGATCATGGCTGTCAGGAGCCGGGGGCCATGGGCCCGCACCTGGGGGTGCCCTGCGCTTAGCTGTCACGGAGCCTGCAGGCCCCAGCTCCCCACCGCGAAGGCTCACCCCCACTGTGCCACAGGCAGGGCCCGGGGGCCAACTGCCCGCTCACCTTATCAGGGGAGCCGGAGGCGATGTTGGCCAGGCCTCGGAGCACCAGCCGCCGCACGCTGGCACATGCGTCCTTCTGCCGGGCCGCGAGGTTGTCCAGCAGCGACTCCAGAAGCATTAGGTCGTTTACCACATTGCTGGCGAGCAGCTGGAGGCAGAGGTGCTGTGATCTCCTGCCACTGACCGCCCTTCCCCCCGGGCCCGACGGGGCCACCTCCACAGCAGCACCTGCTCCCCGCTGATGGGCAGCTCACACACGTGAGGAATGGACATGGCAAAGGTCAGTTCGGGGCCTTCCTAAGTTCTCTCCAGTCCTGACCCAGCCACAGCCCGGCCCCTGATGCAGTGGCCTTCGGGCAAGTTTTTGGCATGTCAGCCACAAGGGGGCTTCCAAGGACAGCCCGGGGCCTTGGCTGATGGCGCGTCACCCCCCTTTCCCCAGTGGCCCAGCACTAAGTGCACAGCAGAGGCCACCACTGAGCAGAGTGGGGTTGTCACCAGATCGGGGGCTGTGGCCTCGACTCAGCAGCACCAAGTGGGAGCTGGGCAGTGGCCCTGGCTGCAGAGGCCAGTGCCTTCCCCACCCCCACAGGCCCTCGCAGACCCAAACGCGTGGCCCCTACCTCGGCCAGGAAGGCTGTGGAGGTGACCCTCTGGATCTCATACACGCTGCTCTGTGTGCACACGAGCGCCTTCATCACCAGGGGCAGCCGGGGGCCTGCAAACTTGGCCATGGCACTAGGGAAGGAGGCCACATGGTGAGGGGGCTGGGGCTTCGGGCTGTTCCGAAGCCATCCCAGTCAATAGGGGCCCAGGGGTCTCCTTACGTCCCAGCCTGCTTGGCCAGAGGCCGTGGCCTATAAGGCCCTCCCCCCAGGTGCTGACTCCTGAATATCCCCCCTCCCTAGCATGGGGCCCTCCCAGCCCACCTCACCGGGCCTCCATCGAGGGGCCTTCCCTCCCCCACCCCAAGAATGTCAACAGGGCCAGGAGCTCAGAGCTGCCTTGGTGGCCTCTCCACTTCCACACACGTGGCAGAGGCCCCCCACGCTGGGCTCACTGATGCCCCTTGAGTATCGCCTGTCAGAGCCCTGCCTCCTGGGCCTCGGCAGTGCAGGGGCACGGCCACCTACCTGGCCAGGCGGGTGACGCCCTCCTCATGTCCCGCTGAGGTCCCAAGTAGCTGCCAGCCCCCCTCCAGCTCCATGCACCGCACCACGTCCTCACTGCCGCCCCGGAGCAGCATGGCCTGCAGCGCGCCCACTGCAGAGCTGCAGGGCACGTGGGGGCGGGTCGGGGGGTCGGCGGCAGGGGCCCTGGTGTGCCACTCCGTACCCCCCCCCCCCCACACACAGATCCGTGCCCCTGGGGAGTGGCCCCGGAGCCTCCTCTCCTCTCTGGTCTCAGGCAGGCTGCTGAGACCTCTAACCACCCCCACCCCCACGATGGGCAGTGTCCCCAAGACCCTCTGGAGGCAGGCAGGGCCCTCCAGCAGCTTTTGCCACTTGTCTTAAAGGCCTTCATTTGACTAAACTGAGAAAGGATGAGAAAGAAAATAGAAAATTGTTAACAAAAGTGAACCCAAAAGGCAGGTCAGTGTCTTGACTTTTGCCTGGGCAGCACCGGGCCTTTGGAAGGGCACCCGAGGGACCCAGGGTCGGTGGGCTGGGCAGTGCAGGGTCTCCAAAGGCCCGGGGCTGCGGGTGCTGCACGAACGTATCTGGCCTCCGACATGCCCAGCGCCCTGAGAGCCAGGCCGCATCCGCCCCCTGCTCTCACGTGTGTACGGCCACAGCCACACCTACCCTGGGACACCCCAGAGACCAAGGAAGGGACCACAGATGGGGCTCTATGCGAGTGAGGAAGGGCCCCCCACCTGGCGCCAGGACCAGCCGGGCTCCCTCTACAAACAGCCGGGGGTGGGCTCAGCTGTGCCTGCCGCCGCCCCCCCCCCCCCCCCCCCCCCCCCCCGAGCCCTGCAAGAGCCTAGCCTCTTGCCCAGCTGAAGCAGGACTCAGGGCTGGCAGTGGGCAGGCCACAGGGGCATGGCCCATGGTGCTGGGTCTGGGGAAAAAAGCATCAGCCTGGCACCCGGGATAATGTCACAGCAAAGCCTGAGGCGCAAAGAGTTCATCAGGGATCTCGGGGCGCCACGTGGAGGGCCTTGCGGCCATGGAAGCCTTCACCCAGTGCTGACCTTGCCCTGCGAGTGGCCACCTTGCACTCCAGGCTTTGTACTGGGGGACATGGCCAGCAACCAAGGTGGGGGTATCCACCAGAGAAGCCGGAGGCGCTCTGCCTCTGACTGAGGTGGCTCAGTTGAGCCAGGTTTTGGCTACATCAAATCTGAAGTGGGGAGACGCAGGTCTGGCTGAGAAGTAGGCTAACGACTCAGATGAGGGTGCTTCCCTGGCTCATCCACCCCGCTGCCCAGAGTTTTTATGGATGTGGCCTATACCGTGGTCTGATTTCCTGGCCAACAGGCCGCCTTTACCTGTACCTGGGCCTGCACACATCTTGTCTCGGGGTGGCAGCCTGGAACCCACGGCTCATGAGCCGCGGCTGTCTGCCTGTCCCTTCACACTTTCTGCTTGGTCTACGCAGAGCCGGGCGGGCACCCCTGCCATGGTGCATGGGCCGCTCCAGCGGTGGGGCAGCCTCGGGGCGGGGGGGGGGGGGCAAGCTGCCGCCGCCCGGCGATCCCCATCAAGGAACGCAGGGTGTGTCTGACCCCACGTGCCTGGAATGGGTTGGGAGGTGGCTCTGGAGGCCCTGGGGCCCTGGGCAGTTGTTTGGGGTCCTGAGGTGCCCTATGGTGGGCCTAGGGATGACACCAGAGACCGACGCCCAGGCTGCTGAAGCCCTCCGCCCTTGACCGCCCGCAAGCAGGCTCACCATGCCTATCCTGCTCTCCCACCTCAGGGCCCACCCCGTACCCCATAAAGAGCCGAGAGGGAAGGTGCCTACACAGGCCAGTGGTGTGGGGCTGGTGCTGGGCCCTGCCCGCAGGGCTGGGGGTTCTAGGCTCCCGGCAGGTGGGCCCTGGGGGAGTGGGGGCAGTGAGGCCGTGCAGACTTCCAGCCTGGAGAGGGGCTCTGACAAAGTGCAGAAGGAGCAGAAACCCAGAGCTGAGTACCAAGGCTGCAGACAGACGCAGGGTGGGGGTGGGGGCTCAGCCCAGGCCCCACCCGCACCCCAAATACTCCCTGTAGCCCCACCTTCCAAAAAGTGGCACTACTCTGGACCCACCTGAGTGTCCCCACACAGCTCCTGTGGGCCACCCTGAAGACAGCACCACCCCACAGACGTGTGGCCACCTCGAACACAGTGCCCGGCCCAAACACGGCCCAGGGAAGCCGCGCGGCCAGCACGGGCAGTGTGGCCTGGACACCATCGCTGGGGGACGGGGGGGCCCCAGCCCCCAAGCCAGGCCCCCAATGCCATGCCTGCCCTTCCCGTCTGGTCCCCCCTGCCAGGATGCCAGGCAGCCTCGTACTCGCACGCACACGTGGGGGGTGAAGACCCAGTTACCTGCAAGGCTCGAGGCTCCTGGGAGCCAGAGCCGAGCCCACACTCCTCTCCTTCGCCTGCAGGCTCCGGGGCAGCAGGACGCCCAGAGTGCAGCTGACCCGCAGCAGGAGCGCGGCAAACAGCTGCGGGTACAGCTCGAGCACCGCAGGGCCCGACGCCAGGACGCTCAGGACCTCGTACAGGGCACACGTGGCCTGGGGACAGGGGCTGCTTCAGGCTCAGCCCCCACCCCCCACCCGAGCCCTTTCTAATGAGGCTGGCGACGGTGAAGGCTGCGCTCTGCGCCCCAGAAGCACGCCAGCCCGAAGCCCCAGCTGGCATGCGCCCCTGTTCTGGGGAGGAGTGGGAGACCCTGGAGGGCACACCCCAGGCAAGGGCTGCTGCCCGGCCTCACTTGTCCCCCTTGAGGACAGGCCTCCAAACATCTGCTCTTGGTTCCACAGCAGGAGGAGGAGGAAATTCTCACAGCTGCTCTTACTGCTGGAAATGCTGCCAAGCCAGGCTTGCCTTTTCCCGCAGGATGAAACGGAGCGGTTTCCCTGGGGGACCAACACCTGGGGCCTTTACGAGCCTGGGCTCCGAGCTGGCCCGGCTCCAGTGCCCCTACTAGCTGCCAGGTGCCTGAGGGGTGGCACCCAGGCCCCCCCCCCCTCCCGCCAGTGGCAGCACGGTCCCCTGACCCGGCCCCCTCGTGGCGCAGGGAGAAGGCAGACCGGGGCGAGGCGCAGCGGCCCCGGGGCCCCACTCACCGCCAGCGGCAGTGGCGTGGCCTCGCGGCCAGGAGAGCTGCTTGGCAGGAAGGCCCGGGTCTCCTTGAACGGGACGTCCCGGCGCACCTTCTCCAGGAGCAGCCCCAGGACCTGCAGGGTGAGGCCGGGCTCCGGGGCCAGGGCCCGCCAGAGGCTGCAGGTGTGGCTGCCACGGGGCAGAAGGACAGTCACCTCCCGGCAACCGCCGGCTCTGCTCCACAACCCACCACACTCCAAGGGCGACCTCTGGGCAGGTGGGAAATGGCACCCCAACCTCACAGCCAAACGAGCCCGCCCCGTCCCCCGACCCTGGGGTCTGGGAACAGTGGGGAGCAGCACTGGCAACGGAGGGCGGAGGGTGGGGAGAGGACAGAGGCCCTGCGGTCCCGGGAGCCGCCAGAGCAAGCCGGAGGTGCCACCGCACGAGACCGCGACGTGCGCTTCGGACACGGACGGCAGCCTCCGCGGGTCTGATGGGAACCGGAAACTCTAAAAATCGATAAGCATCTTTTAAAATTTATTTTGAGGGAGCAGAGCAGAGGGACAGAGAATTCCACGCAGGCTCCACACTGTCAGCACAGAGCCCAACTCGGGGCTCAAACCCACAAACTGAGTTCACGGCCTGAACTGAAAATGAGAGTTGGTCACTTCACCGGAGGCGCCTGGCAGGTGCCCTCTGTGAGCAGCTCAGAGAGAGAGACAGCAGCCCGTGCTCAGCAGGGAAGCCAGCCTGGGCGGGGCAGGGTGAGGCGCGAGAAGTGGAGGGTCGCAGGATGTCAGCACAGGAAAGACCATGGTGGAAGTTCAGAAGCCAGGACAAGAGGCCTGAGGGCCGGGATGATGAGGGGTAACAGACACCCATCCAACAGGTCCCGAAAGCACTGGGTGCGGAGAGCGTCCAGAGAGGAAGAGGCCGGCAGACCTTCAGGACGGATGACACTCAGACTCGAGAAGCCCAGTGGCTGAAGTAGCAGAAGGAAGGAAAGCAGCCCCGGGCCCCTGGTGTCACACGCCGGGTGCCAGCGACAAGCCCCCTGCCCCCCATGTGCAGCGGAGAAGAGCTGGTGGGCCTCCTTCAGGACAGCAGCCCCACTGAGTCCCGCGGGAGCCAGGAAACACTCGTGTGTCCCCTCTGAGCCCCAGAGACTGGCCCGATGAGAACCCCGACTCTATGAAAGTCACATCCCCGGAAGGCGGCCAGGGACATGCGTCCCTTGACGTCAGCAGTAAAGAGCTGCCCCCCCCCACCCCCGGGTCCGCAGCATCTGCTTCGGATGAAGGCACGTGACGAGGCTGAGATGCACCAGGAGGGGGACTCGGGGGACAGGGCAGCAGCTCCCAACACAGACACCGACGTGGAAGCACACGCGTGTGCCACGTCCGGAAAACACTTGGCTTGGGGGCAAATTTTAATTTCATGTGATTTTCATACGTCATGAAATATTCTTAAAAAATGTTTTTCTAACCATTTGTGAGTTTAAAATCCATTCTCAGCGGCCGCACGGAAGCAGGAGGTGGGCCGCGTCTGGCTCGCGGCGGCCTCAGACCCCTGCGCTTCCGCCGTTTGTGCGGCTCCTGGACTGTCGGAGCGGCGCCCCGGGACAGCGCGCTCTGCCAGGAAGCCAGGAGAAACTTCCGTATGATTCTATTTACACTGATTGTGGTTGGGTTCGAGATCAGGCAAAATGCACGTCTGATGATAGCAGTCAGATGGCAGTGATCTTTCAGGGCTTCAAAAAGGGGCACAAAGGGCCTCCTGGGGGATGGGGGGGCCGCCTCAGGGCTGACAGCCTGCGCTCTGCAGTGAGGAGAGGGGAGGGGCGCTGACGGTCCGCACAGGACTGCGGGGGGGGGGGGGGGGGGGGCGAGCAGAGGCCAAGGCTGCCGGAAGGGGGGTTCGTGAGCCAGGCTCTGCACACACGGGGCGCTCTCGGGGCAGCCACTAGAACAAGCAGGGCGGACGACTTCCCGACCAATTCAGTGCGAGGCCGATCCATACAACAAGCCCCGTCAGGCCCCAAGACCCCAGCAAGACCAGCAAGAAACCAGGGAGGCAAAGAGGAGTCCCGCTGTGACGGCGGGGAGGTGCGGCCACTTCCACCCCAAGGACAGAGGGGAGAGGAGAGGTGGGCGGGGATGGGACGGAACAGGAGAGCGGGTGAAGGCCCCCTCGGGGAGGTGGCATCCTGACCGCGCGCAGGCCCGCCCAGCGCGCACCTCCAGAACGGATACGAGTCCAGGAGAATGACAGCGCCTGGCTGCAGGGGCAGGGCCGCAGGGCCACCGCCAGGGGTTCGGAGACCCGTCCCAGCCACGACTCGGCAGGGAGACATCCTCTCTGAGAGTCGTGGACAGAAACTCGGGAGCTGGGGGTGTGAGTGGGGGTTGCACGGGTGGGGGTGGTGGGTGGGGACCCTTCTGCAGCCTGAAGAAGGGGCAGCTCACATACGGTGGCAGGTGCCCTGAGAACGCTGGGCCAGAGAATGTAGGAGGGGGCCGGGGGCGCCAGAGTGCCGTGGGGGACAGAAGGGACCTGGAGTCCTGTGTCTGGGCTGGCCTTGACTTGGCGCCCAGGCGGCCGGGGCCCCGCCCACCCCACAGGCTGGCAGGTGCAGGTACCTGTCAAAGGGCAGGGGGCTGCCCAGGAGGCTGGACACCACGGCGGCACAGTGCTGGGACGCCAGGAGGTACACGCTGTGCTGCGCGGCCTGCAGGACGTGCTCCTCTCGGGTCTCCTGCAGCTTCGAGCGCAGCAGGCTCACGATCTCGGGCACCTGCAGGTCATGGGCCACGGGGGTCAGGCTGTGGGCACACCCACTCCAGCGCCATCAGAGCCGCTGCCTATGAGCCCCACGGGCCAGGTCACAGGAGGGAAATCCCATGGGATCACCGCCGGCCACCATGGAGAGAGAAGCCGTGTCCCAGGGCAAGGACCCAGCAGAGGCGGGGTGGGCGCCGGTGCACAGAGCACGGAGGCTGGCAGCTGTGATGGCCCCTCGCACCCCCACGCGGGGACCCTGGAGACAGCATGTGGCCGCCGTGGCCGAGCGAAGGCGAGGGAAGCAGTGGGCGGGAACAGCAAGGACCAAAAGGGGACACGCGTTCTTGGAGCGCAGCTGGTCGGCTGCTGTCATCCCAGAAGCCAGAGGAGCCACTGGGTGCGAGAAGGGGCAGCCAGAGTGAGACTGCAGGTGCCCGCGCCCCAGAACCCGGCAGGCAGGCCCTATTCTGGGCGTGGGCTTGTCACTGTGGGTCCCCAGGGCCCCTGGGGAGGGGTGCCAGGCCCCACCACGGGGATCGCCTACTGTCTCGGCTGCACAGATGCAAGATACCACAGTCCGAGATGACAGCGGACAGACAGCTGCAGGGACAAGTCCCCAGACAGGGCCAGCCCACGGCGGACGGGGCCACTGCAGGTGCCCAGCAGAGCTGGCCGAGGAGCCCACCTGCTGGTGGGCAGCAGGAGGAGCAGGAAGGGAACGCCTGCCCGTGCAGCAGTCTCGCAAGCGTGTGGGGGACAGTGGGGTGGCTCTCGGCTACCTGGGAGCTGTGGGGGGCCGTGTGCCTGGAGTGGGGCAGGCCAGAGGTCCCTGCCCAGGCCACAGGAACCGGTGTCCTTACCACGGTTTCTCAAAGGACTTGTCACCATGACAACACTTTCCGTTCACAGCTGTGAGTGAGGGAAGTGGACCCTCCTCCCACAGCCCCGCCCCACCGGGTCTCCCCACAAGACGGACGCCAGGGTAGACAGCGCCCCCTGACCCTGGGGCCTCTGGCGGGAAGGGGGCTTTTCCACACCGGCTGGGTCGGGGCCCATGGGCCCTTCCTGTCCGAGTTCGCTGCTGAGGCAGCCACGGCCAGCGGCGCTCCCCGTGCCCCTGGGCCCCTGGTCTCCCGGCCTGGGCACACGCCTTGCTTGACGCTCCCACCCCTCCTGCGCTGTGACCACTGGTGTGTCCCACGTGCAGCCGGAGCGTGGCGGCTGCTCTTCCTTCTGTCACTTCCTGGCTCCCTCTTCTGGGTGCTGGCTCTGTTCTGACGTGTCTCGTCGCGGGGGTTTCTGATGATCTCAGTGGGTTTGTCCATCTTCTCTGATGTCTTCCTTGCTCTTGTGGATCTCGTCCAGCAGCCAGAGCCCGCCGGTGTGCGTGAACGGCTCCGTGAGCAGCGGGCCGGGGTCCACGCCCGTGAGCCAGGTCCGTCGGGTCCCAGATGGGGGTCTGCGTCCCGACGGCCCACACGCCCTTCCCCTTCCCCAGCTCTGTCCCTGTGCCCTGGGCCGGCCATGCCTTCATGGCGCCGCCCCTCGCTCTCTCACCACGTGCCCCCTTCACAGCTCGGCTGAGGTAGGCCTCACGCCGTGCAGTCCCCCCTCACCCAGCGGTCTTCAGTACAGTCACAGGGTCGTGCAGCGTAGGGACATTTCCGTCACCCCCAAAGAAACTCTTGTGTGTAACCACCTGCCCCTGTGGACTCACACGCTAGGTGGCCTTTGGTGCCTGGTGTCTTTCACTTTGCACAATGCTTTCAAGGTCATGCACCTGAAGCGTATTTCACACTCATCCTCTTCGGTTGCCGAGTGACATTTCAGTGCACAAGTAGGACGGGCTTTAGTCACGTCTATTCACCGACACACATCCGGGTTCTTTGCTTTGGCCGTTATGGACAACGCTGCCGTGCGCGCCTGCGTACAAGTCTTTGCGTGGATGTCTGTTTCCACTTCTGTTGGGCGAGCGCCTGAGCTGGGAGCTGCCGGGTGGGAGCTTCCAGAAGCTGCCAGAACACCGTGGCGGCGGCAGCCCCGTGTTGTCCGCCTAGAGCTCCTCTGACCTGCTTCCCGTGGCTTCCCCAGCACATCCATCCATCCCAGAGAGGGCCCAGTCCCACGTCCCCACAAAGCCGAGTCCGGGGCCACCACCCTCTGTCCCGCCCTCTGTGCTCAGTGCTAGGCCATTTTCTACTTTACCGTCATTGCACGCTGGGGCTGGGGGCCCTCAGTCCAGTCACGTGTTACCTGCCAAGACCATGTTTTCTGATTTCATGTCAGAGAAATTTAAAGTCTTAACAGTATCCTGGTGTCTCTAGGAGGTCCCCCTGCCAAGGTGTCTCAGGGCAGAAAGGAAAACGGTGGCCGGCCATGACCTCTGTGGGTACAGGACGCTAGGTGTCCTGTCACACGGAAGATGGAGGTGGTGTCACAGACGCGCTCAAGCGTGATGAGCCTGGCAGTCAGAAAGGCCACTCCGCGGGGGAGGGGTGTGCGCATGTGTTGTGTTGCGTCCGCCGCCAAAGCTGGACAGGGTGCCGTGCTGGCGGCGGCACCCGAAGCGCCCGCCCACGGGCGCGGGGCGCGGGACCCGGACGGGAGCCTGCGTCTACCGTGAACGGCGTGGGGTGGGGGGCTCAGTGCTGTAAAACTCTAAAAAACAAACGGGGCAGAAGCTTCCCGAAGGCAGGTTTGGTGATGGCTTCTTGGCCGTGACACCAAAAGGACAGGCGATGAAAGGAAAACCCCAGGCCTGTGAGGCGTTTACAACCTCCTGTGTGCGAGGGGCGCCTGGGACTCCTGACCTCGGGGCCACAGGGTCAGGCCCCCACCGTGCATGGAGCCTTCTCGGGGAAAGGCGAGGATGACGACCCCTCTGCGTCACAAGCAGCTGAGAAGGCAGCTGCAGGGCGGGAAGCACCGTGGCTTCCACCCGGACGGCGACAAACCAACCACCAGAAACGGGCGAGGGTCTCGACAGACGGGCCTCCCAGAAGACAGACAAATGGCCGACAAGCGCATCAGAAGACGCCCGCCCTCAGGAATCCTGAGGGAAATCAGGTCAAAACCAAGCTGAGGGGCCACCTAACACCCGAGGGCAGGGCCACGACAAACAGAACACAAATCCCCGCAGCAGCAGGCGACGGCGGGACCGGCAAACCACCGAGGCTCCTCCGCACACCCCCCGAGGACCTTCCGAGCCGGTGGCCCCGCCGTGGGCGGGTCACCCAGGGCACAGCTATCCGCACGCCCGTGACAGCCTTACTGCAGCCGGATGGACGTGGGGGCGGGGCCCGCCCCCTCCACTCCCACGGAGCCGGCAGGGTGCCCCTGCACCACTCAG
>PJEM01008944.1:0-31660 GCA_004023845.1 Helogale parvula
TGCTTCCTGGGAGAGCGGCTCCTCGCTGCCCTGCCGAGCACCTTACGGGCACTAAAAACTCTAGAGAACGTGAACGTAATTCAAACAGCAACTCTGTAATTTAAAATATCACCTCTAGTGTTTTTCCAAGTAAGACACACACTGCGGCACATCAACGGCGTCTGAGGAAGTCCGGCTGGGTTCCCTCAGTGGCTCTTACCTGATGGAAGAAATCGTCCATGAAATGGTCCTTCTCAAGGACCACACTCGTGTCCCCATCATCATTCTTCCTGCACTAAAATGGAAAACGTAAAAAGGAAAATTCAGATCTCAGACACGCTCACGTGGGCACCAACGGTGAACTGAGAGAGGACGCGGTGCCGCAGCGCCGAACCCCACCGGGCGGCACTGTCGGGACGCACTGTCCACGACGACTTCGCGGGTCCGCAGACGGACCGCGGTGGGGGGCGGGGCCGCGGCTTCCTGGGGCCCGGCGGCTGGACTTCTCAGTACTTGGCAGCGGGGGCCCTTCGTTGGCCCACAGAAGCCAACATGACACAGCAAGTGTTATCTTCAAGAGGCGACGCCCCTCGTACTGCTTATTTTCTATGAAGATTAAGAGCACCGACATCCTGGCTAACTCTTCTAAAGTGCGTATTTTTCAAGGACCTTGCCCACGTATTAGCTGGCGTTCCTCCTAACTGAGGAGCTCCCAGTGGCGCCCACAGATAATAACCACTTTCAGTAAGGAAAGTCTTGGCAAAGCAGACCTAGAAGGTAACTCGGAGGAGGGAGGTGGCTGTCCTGGCCACGGGGAGGAGTCACAGTGACGCTGCGCCAGCAATCGGGTTCTGGACGTTTAAATCCCATCCAAGAATATTCTAGGGCACTTCTCAAACTTGAGTTGCATCAGAATCTCCAGAAGCCTGGGTCTCTGACTCAGCAGGTTAGGGTGGGGCATTCTAGAACATTCTAGAACGCTGTTGCATTCTGACACATCCCAGTGCTGCTGCTAGTCCCGGAGCCCACGTGAAGAACCACTTTCCCAGGAGGCAAGACATGGGGGCCAGTGGGGCCCGTGCTGGGAAGCAGCCGGGGGCAGAGCGCGCTCACGGGGGAGCACCCCACAGCCAGGCACGGGCGCGCTTCCCCCTGACTCCCAGCTGGGGCCCCAGCTGTGTCCTGAGTTGGACCCAGCCACCACCCCGCCCTCACATGACACCAGTTGTTGAGAAAGATGCCTGGAGTGACCTCGCTGAGAATGTCTCCCTTGTGCCGTGCTAACAGGACAGGAGCAATGGGTTGAACTGTGGCCCTAGAAACACAGACGTAGAAGGCCCAGCCCCAGAGCCTCAGCGCGTGAACCACACCGCGAGCAAGGGTCTGTGCGGGGTAATCAGTTACCAGGAGGTCGTGCTGGGGCAGGGTGGGCCCTTCACCTGACCTGACTCGAGTCCTTGTGAGGAAGCCAGCCATGTGACGAGGGTGTGCCCAAGGGCCAGCGGCCCCCTAGCAGCTGCAGGGGTCAGTAGGAGCCCAGTTCCCGGGGAGTGCAGCCACCACGCCTCCATCTCTCCCTGTGGCCTCCAGAGCTGGGAGAACCACCCCTCCCGTTTCCCAGCCCCAGACTGCGGGACTCTGTTCCCAGGGCCCCAGGACACAGACCCTGGCCGTCGGGGCGCCGGGGACCGCCACTGCCCTCCCTCTGACCAACTGTGCTCACCAAGCACACGACTTCCCCGTTACTGTCAGCATGACTGGGTCCCCACCTGCCTACCGGCAGCCCTTGAGCCTGGAGCCTGTCTCCTGGGCCACGGGTCCCACCGCCTTCAGAGACTGGTTGTGAGTACCGCTGCCCTGTGACCTCGGGGCCTCTGTGTCATAGGGGCACATGAACCCACAAAGGCTTCAGAATCCTTTCTGGTCTCGGCCATGAGCAAGGCCATGGGACACGAACGTGCGGGTGGCCGCAGGTCCTCTGGCCCCTCTGCTCCCCACGGCTCCTGAGGGCAAGAAAGGCTGACAGCGGAGGGAAGGTCGGTGCCCCGGGGGCTGCGGGAGGCCCCCACAGCCGGTCAGCATCACCGTGTCACACCCTGGAGCACAGACCATGGGGCCCAGGGACTTGACCCCAAGTCCCAAGAAGCCGAGGGGCCACACTGTGGATCCGCGTCCGTCTGACTCCACGGAACTCACCCTGAGGAACACCCCGGGCTGACCCTTAGCAAAGTGCTGCCTGCACCCCCGGCTCACAGGGCCCAGGCACCGGTGCGTTAGCGTCACTACCCCGTTCTGCCGGAAGAGGTCGAGGGGCTGAGGGCAGAGGGGGCTGCCCTGTCCACTGGACTCCTGACACCTGTAAAAATTCACCCTCCAGGGGCGCCTGGGGCTCAGAGGGTTGAGCATCTGCTCTGGGTTTCAGCTCAGATCCTGACCTCCGGCTCGAGGGCCGCAGCCCCGGGTCGGGCCCTGCCGGAGCGTGGAGCCTGCTCGGGAGTCCCTCCCTCTCCCTCGGCCCCTCCCCCCCAACATAAAATGAATGAATTAAAAGAAAATCTTGCCGCCCACCCCTCAAGAGGAAGGGGCTTCCCTACCGACCCTCCCAGCCGCAAGGCTCTCTCCCCAACTCCCTGTGCGGCCTCACCCCTTCCATCTGAACTTGGCCTTGTATGGCCCTACTCCCTTACTGTCTTGTCTTCTCAGCTGTGGGGTCTCAAAAGGAAATGGCTGTGCCTTGTCCCGCTCAAGGCCAGGAACATCAGAGTGGAACAGCATCACGTAAGTAGCCGACTTGGTGTGACCACCGTGACCTTGACTCAGGAGTCCAGCTGGCTGTTCTGCCTGCGGCCCTGAGTACAGGGGGCGCAGAGGACATCTGCCTCCACTGACCCGCAGGGGCCGCTCCCATCTCACTGCTCTGAAAGCCATTCTAGACCCTGAGATGCAGTTTCTGCTTTGCTTTCTGTGATGGAGAACTGCGCACACGCCCAGGAGGAGACCTACGAGGAGCCCTCGAGGTACCCGTCACATGGTTCAGGGGCCACCTACTCGCAGCCCGTCTTGCTTTCACCCGTGCGCCCCCCACCCCACGCCCCCCCGAGGCATCCTAAGGCGAATCCCACGCAGAAGATGCCGCTGGGTGTTCCGTTCTGCAGGAGACTCAGGAACGACTGTCACCTCCCACGGCGGGAGAAGCACCGTGACGCACCTCATCTCGGTGCCCGGGACACGCGACAGGCATCCCACCGGCCCTGTTCACACGCACTGAGCACACTCCACCGGCCCCCGAGTGCGCTTCCTTCCGGCCACCCCTGCGGCCACCCCTGCAGCCGGTGACCACTGTCTCCGCCCACAGCCCTTGAGACAACCTGGGGACCAGGAATGCATTTCCTCTACTGTCTTCTTCCTTTTCCCTTGTTTTTAATGATTTTTAAATATTTTATGTCTTTTATTTCTTTTTGAGAGACAGAGAGAGACAGCGCAAGCAGGGGAAGGTCAGAGAGAGGGGGAGACACAGAATGGGAAGCAGGCTCCAGGCTCCGAGCTGTCAGCACAGAGCCCGACGTGGGGCTTGAACCACCAACCGTGAGATCATGACCTGAGCCGAAGCCGGACGTTGAACTGACTGAGCCTCCCAGGCGCCCCGCTTTACCCTTGTTTTTAAACTTTTGCTTCTACTTCTAACTTCTAACTGGGATTCTCAAATCTCGTGGGTATGAGGAAACAGCCTCAATCATGCTGTCCTAATTTTTCCATTCACAAAAAAGGAAACAAAGTGACAACCAAAACACAGCTATTTCATTCCAGCGGCCTCAAGGCCCGTGTGCACGCGCGCGTGCCGCGCCGCCCTGTCCCTCCAGCTGAGGGGACACAAGGGCCGTCGTGGGACAGTCGCCGTGATTTGCGGCAGAGCAGACACCAAGGCAGGGGCATCCTCTCCGACAGGCCGGGCTCGACTTCTGAGTGTCAAAATGCAAGGTAAACACTCAACTATCAACGCCGCCGCCGGTCCTGTCACATTTTAAAAGAAGTCTCCTGGAAGCAGCATCATGTTAATAAAATCCTCCCGTTGTGCCACCTGTTGTCAGGAGCAGGTGGCAAGAAGCTCCCACGTCTGGGGACCGTTCAACAACGTGAGCCACTGTCACAGGAGCGCTCACTGATTAGACTTCGACAGAAGCTGGGTTTTCACAGATCAGGAGAGTCCAAGCTCGGATGGAACCCCCCCCACACACACACACGGACCCTAAGTGAGGGCGGAAGAACTGCCTCCTCTGCGGCCGCTGGAAAATACCAGGGCTGCAGGGGCTGCTCTCTCAGGCTGACGTCTCTGAAGTGACAGAAGAGAACGCTTGTCTCGTAATTACAGGTAAGAGCCGTGCGTTGGCCTTTGGAATCCTGGGGCCAGTGGCCCGGGCCTTCCTCCCAGCCCGTTATCTCCCAGCCCGTTATCTCCCACGCCTATCACACTCCTATTATCATGCCCTGTGGCAGAACCGTCAGATTGTTTCAAGGTCTTCCCTCTCTGCTACCTATGTGTCTCCACTACTAACATGCCTTTTACAGGTACCTGAATTTGACATAAATAGAGCTGCACCGCACATGCTTCTGCTTTCTGACCCTTCTTCTCGCAAGGGCGTGTTTAAGATCCCCCTGATCTGGGAGGCTCCCTCACCAACCACAGGCCAGCCCTCCGTGCTAGACGCCTGCCCTGCCCCACCTGGAGGTCGGGCTGGCCCACCTGTGCCGGGAGCACTCGGCTCATTCGGGTGTCCCTCACACGCCCTCCTCTGGTCACGGGATCCCAAGGAGCCCACCCCCCTCCCCCGCCACTCACCCTGCCTTCCTTCCTTCAGAGCAGGGGTGTCCTCGCTGACCCTGCGGCCCCTCCCAAGTTTCACGGGAGCGAGGACACCGTGTGTCCGCTCACGGCTCACACGCCAGGCCTGCGACAGTGAGGTGTGCAGAGCAAGGGAAGAGAAGGGGCAGGAGCCCGAGGGGAGGGTGGAGTGCGGAGGAGGCACACGCGGGGACAGAAGGGCAGAGCGGACAGACACCAGAAGCACGGGGCACAGGGCACACGAGGCTGAGACAAAGCAGGTGTGACCTGGGTGCAGGTGTGAGCTGCAGGCTGGTCCCCACTCCGCTCCTCAGGAGGCCCCAAGGCACATTCACCCTTCTCAAAATAAAGATTTTTAAAAGTAATAACTGTCCCTCTCTTCTCTGTCGGAGCTAATGGGTTTGTGTCCCTGGCAGCTAAAAGAGCCTCAGGCCACAGATTCCAGGTCAGTTACATACTCCTCACCCTGGGGTCTTCCCAACCCCTGGCAGGTGCCCGGAGGGGACAACTGAGGCTTCAGGGTGCACAAGCCCTGCCCTGGAAAAGGTGACGTCTGCCAGGAAACAGGACCGCACCTGTGCTCAGAGACAGGAGACAGCACCTCTAGGGACAGCCACCTCTTGGGGACATAAGAGGGAAGGAGGGAAGACTTCCCAGTGGTGAAGCCTGCGCTGAGACCAAGCGAAGGTGTGACGCAGGCCGAGAAGAGGGGCCGGGGGAGCAGCAGGTGCCAAGGCCGCCATGGGAACCACAGGCGGCACCTGACGACAGGACTCAGGCAGCCCGTGGGAAGTGCACGCTGAAGAGGAAACCCGTTTTTATGTGCTGGTTTTTCAGGAACCGGTTCTCTTAGGTTTTCTGTTCCTTAAATTCACAACAGACGAAGTTACAAACAAGAAGTGTTCATCTGGGAGGCACCTGTGTGGCTCAGTGGGTTCAGGGTTCAACTCTGGCTCAGGTCATGATCTCACACTTCCTGCGTTCGAGCCCCACGTCAGGCTCTGTGCTGACACCACAGAGCCTGCTTGGGGTTCTCCGTCTCCCGGTCTCTGCCCCTCCCCGGTTCACGTGATCTCTCTCTCTCGCTTGCTCTCCAAAATGAACATTTTTTAACAACTGGCAGGACTGGGAATCCTGGTGGCTCAGCTGGTGGAGCATCCAATCTTGACCTTGGCTCCAGTCATGATCTCATGAACTGTGAAACTGAGCCCCCATGGGACTCTGTGCTGGTGGCGTGGAGCCTGCTTAGGATTCTCGCTCTCCCTCTCTCTGTCCCGTCCCCACTCTCGTATATGCTCTCTCTCTCTCAAAATAAACATTTAAAAACAGGTGGCAAGATTGGAAAAACCATAAAATTCTAAATTATAAACATACGCATCTAGAAAATGATACTATAAAATTCTTAGCATTTTAAATGAAGTATTTAGAGAAAAGTGCTTTTATATTATAAATGGGAAGCTGAACCTTTACTACGTAACGTTTTAGACACGCAGTCTGAGCTGGCAAAAAATAACTTTCAGGGGCGCCTGGGGGGCTCAGTCAGCTGAGTATCCGACTTCAGCTCAGGTCACGATCTCACAATTTGTGAGCTTGAGCCCTGTGTCAGGCTCTGTGCGGGCAGCTCAGAGCCCAGAGCCTGCTTGGGATTCTGTCTTCTTCTCTCTCTGCCCCTCCCCCACGCATGCTCTGTCTCTCTCTCGCTCTCTCTCTCTTTCTCTCTGAAAATAAACAAACATTAGAAACAAAAAAATACATAAATAAATGACTTTTAAAATATCTGGTCCACTGTTCCTGTCCTTTAAAAACCTGGGGGCCCCTGGGCGACTCAGTAGATTAAGCATCCAACTTTGGCTCAGGTCATGATCTCGCAGTCAGTGAGTTCAAGTCCCACATTGAGCTCTGTGCTGACAGCTCAGGGCCTGGAGCTGCTTCGGATTCTGTGTCTCCCCCTCTCTCTGCCCCTCCCTTGCTCATGCTCTGTCTCTTAATAATAAGTAAACAGTAAAAACTTTTAAAAATATATTATAAAAACCCGTGTTCGTCTCTCTCTCTCAATAAAATAAAATATAAAATAAATTTAAGGAGCAAATGGGAGGCTCAGTTGGTTGGGCACCTGACCCTTGATTTACGTTCAGGTCATGATCCCAGGGTCATAAGATCAAGCCCCCCAATGGGCTCCACGCCAGAGCCTGCTTAAGATTCTCTCTCCTATCTTTCTCTCTCTCCTCTTTCCCCCTCTGCCCCTCTCCCACACACATATGCACTAGTTCTCAAAAAATAAAATAAAAATTGCATCTGCAATTCATCTCCTTGAATCCTGGGATTAAAAATACTAATTTCCTCCTTTCTCTCAGGTCTTCCAACGAATCCCTACAACTGTCGTGTGCTTGTGTTCATTCTCCCTTAAACAATTCCCACAGTTGAAATCATAGTTTGTCGATTCTGAACTATAATACATGTAATCACCTGCAACACAAACTTTTTTTAAAAAAGGCAATCAAAACACATTTGGAGTTACTGCCTAGAATGGGTATTCCGTTTTCATTTACTTACATCCTGAAATGCATCCCATCCTGCCTCGCCCTCCCCCTCAAGTGTCTGCCTCCACACACGCCCCGAGGCATCTTCCTGTCTCAGCATCTAGCACATGCCTCCAGAGGCCTGGCACTGGCGGTCTGGTGGTGGTTTCTTCACTTTCTTGTCAGTCAGAAACAACCCCTTTCTGGATTTAGAGTCTGGGGACCTTGGGTAAGTCACTTAGCCCTCCTGCACCCAGATGAATGGCCTGCTCAAAAGAGAATCATGATTACAAGCCATTCCAAATGGCTATCAGCGGTAACCTTCCCAGGAGGAAGCACTAACAGCTAATAAGGGAAATTTTTTGGAGGCATAACAACCATTTTACCAGGTTGGACACTGTTGACGAGACATTTTAACTACCCAACTAAAGTCCACCTAGGAAGAACACACCAGCCATTTAGAAACACGGTTAGAGGGGCGCCTGGGGGACTCCGTCGGTTCAGGGTCCAGTTTCAGTTCAGGTCATGATCTCGCAGTTTGTGGGTTTAAGCCCTGCATCAGGCTCTGTGCGGACAGCTCAGAGCCTATCTTCAGACTCTGTCTCCCTCTCTCTCTGATCCTCCCCTGCTTATGCTGTCTGTCTGTCTCTCTCTCAAAAATAAATAAAACGTTTCAAAAAATTTAGAAACATGGTTATGAACAGACATTCAACTACCCCAAGAACTACTTGGAAAAGTTACACTTCCTTATCCTTAAGGAAAGAAAAAGTTTAACTTTTATTTCTGGTCATTTTCAGGGGAGTTTTTAAATATTACAAGTTTTAAGTATGTCAAATTCAATTTTAAATTAATATTTTTTATTCCACATACAAGTTTGCTTTTTATAACTACCTGAAAGCATTAAAAACCTAATAAATATGAAAAGCACTCATAATTACATGGCATTTGTCGCCATGATACCTTCCACCAGTGTCACACATGGGAGAGAATTTTAGATTCCACGCCGTTTCTCTGAGTAAACAAGAGAGAGATTATTATCCCCATCTTATGTCCAGGAAAACTGAGGTGTTGAGAGTTTTGAAAATAATTTGCCCAAGATGAGACAACTCCAGAAGCAGAAACTTCCAGTAAGGGGCTTTACAACAGCTAGTGTCTCTATCTAGAGCAGGATGGTGCTGGACCAGACCCGGCCATTCTAGCTCTGAAATTCTAGAGCCCAACCGGTCACGTGCTCTCCCGGCGCTGCCGGGGCCCCACGAGCCTAGAGCGGTAGATGGCTGCCTGATTTACTTTTTGCTCATCAGGCCCAGAGAAGCTGACGTGCATTCCCCAGATCTTCCCTAACCACCCCCAATATTGCCTACGACTGAGGCCTTTGCTACAAGTAACAGCTTTCCTGTTCAGATACGTTCAGCAATTCTTCACTCAACAAACAGGTGAGCCCCGCCTGGCGCAGGCAGGTGTGCCCACGGTGAGCGCGCAGTCTGCTACGTTTAACAGATGCTCCTCTGCAAACTGCGGAGGCCAACACATCTGACCTCTAAGAAAAAATAAACACTATGAAAAAATATTCTTGGGACGAGCAGACGCCGGAGCGTGAGGATCCCACGGGAGAGTGCCGACGGCTTCCACACGCACCGCCGAACACAGGGAGTGGCTCCCACGACGATTCTGTCTCCCTAAGCACAGTATGACCAGCTGCCCTCTAGCAGCAAAGAAGCTCATTCACTACTGGCAATGGAGGCCTTAGGACAGAGGGCCGGCGCCTCGTTCTGAGCTGCCTGGTGGCACGGGGCTGGGGAACAAAACATCAACACTGCGCTGATTAACAGTCTTATTTTCAAAGAAAAAAGAAGTCGTAATTGACTGTTGGGCTAAAATCTCTCAACTCGGCCACATCCTAGAAACATGCACTTGTCTCACTCAGCATCTCATTCATGGTGCTGCCATCTCCCACGGCACCGCCCTCTGGACGATCGGCTCCATTTTTTAAAAAAATTTTTAATGTTTTATTTTTGTGAGAGAGACAGCAAGAGCAGGGGAGGGTCAGAGAGAGAGGGAGACACAGAATCCGAAGCAGGCTCCAGGCTCCGAGCTGTCAGCACAGAGCCCTATGTGGGGCTCGAACACACCAACCGTGAGAAGTAGGACCTGAGCCGAAGTTGGACACTTAACCAGGCGAGCCAGCCAGGAGCCCCCGAACCGCTCCATTCCTAGGGGAACGGCCCTCCCTCCAAGGAAAGGGTCATTTGCTCAAGTTCCTCACTGAGCGCCACACACCCCAGCGGCGAGGTGCGCTGGGTGGGACGGAAGGCGAACACCGGCGCGGCTCATCGCAAGCACCCAGGGCAGTGCGGCGCCCACAGGCAGGCGGCACCGTGTGCATCTCTGCTACCACATGCGGGGCCCCGAGCTAGACCCCAGCGATCAGACCGTGGGCACGGCGACAAACCCCTGCTCTGCGGGAGCTGTCGCCCACCCCTAGGGCGGGACCGACCAGAGCTGAGTAATTTCGGGTTGTCCCAAGTGCTGTGCAAAGGATCAGGATCAGGGCCATGTGATGGGGCGACTTCAGCCTGGGGAAGCAGCAGAGCGCGGCTCGGAAAAGGGGGTCCGAGGCCCGGCCACTGCCCGTGCTCCCCCACCCCCACCCCGGGGCAAGCCGTGCTCTCAAACACTCAGTTTCCCCGCCTGCCAGCCAGGGCAACAAGCGTTCCTGTCTCTCGGCTGTGAGGGCGTCAGGGACACAGCGGTGACAGCGACCCACCAGGCGGCGGCAGGATGCCCCGACCCCGCGACCCCCGGCGCCCCCCTGCCCTGCTCTCCCTTCCTCGCCCAGCCCTGCCCACCCCGGCGCCCCCACCCTCCCCTTCCCCGCCCACTACTCTCCCCTGGACCCCCACCTCCGGCCACCCCGAGCCCACCGCGCCCCCGCCCACCCCCGCCCTTCCCGGGGCCCCCGGCGCCCCGCCCGCCCCAGCCCGGCTCCGCCTGACCCGCCCCGCGCCGCGCCCAGCCCGAACCGCTATCTGGCGCCGCCCGCCCGCCGCTCACCGCCGTCAGGTCCGGCAGCCGGTCCCGCATCCCCACGGGCCCGGGCGCCGCGCCCCGCCGCTCAGGCCTGCCCGGCGCCGCCTCCGGCCGCCGCGGACTCTCGGTGGACGCGCCGCCGCCTCAGCCCGCCGGTCGCCGGCTCCGCACCGCGCCCTCCCGCCGCCCTCCCCTACTGGCCGCCGCTGCCACGGCAACCGCGCCCGTGAGCTCTGCGCATGCCCGGCCGCGCCGCGCCCGGGCCCACGCAGCCTGCGGGAGCCTTCCTGCGGGAATGCCGCGGTCCTGGGGGCGGGGCTGAGCGGGGGCGGGGCCTGGGGGGCGGGGAACAGACACGGCCGGGCGGAGAGAAGGAGGGGCCTGGGCGGGGGGCGGGGCCTTCAGGGCGGGGGATGCACCGGGACGGAGGGGAAGGGGCGGGGCCTTGGAGGAGGGCGGGGCCTGGTGGGTCAGCGAACGGACCTACCCGGAAGGGAAGGGGGCGGGCCTTGTAGGGGCAGGGCCTGTGGGCGGGGAATAGGAGGGTGGGGAGGGGTGCGGGGGGTGCGTAGGGATGGGGCGTGTGTGAAGAAGCCAAGGGATCTGGGGTGCAGCGTGCACGTGCAGGGGGAAGGGGTCAGGGTTGGTCGAGTTGTGCTGCGGCTGCGTCTTTGCCTGGTCAAGCAGATTCGTACCTTCTTGATTTGCTTTTCTGTTTTTGTGCTTTCATACTCACTTTTAGAACGGTTTTATATCTTTATTTAGTTTTGCGAGTGGGAGAGGGGCAGAGAGAGCTAGAGGAAGACACAGAATCCGAGGCAGGCTCCAGGCTCTGAGCTGTCAGCACAGAGCCTCTACCGGGGCTCCAACTAACAAACCGGGAGATCAGGACCTGAGTCAAAGTCAGACGCCCAATCGACTGAGCCACCCAGACGCCTCTCATTTTGTGTATTTTTTTTTAATGGTGAACATTTTGATCAGTAGTTCAGCCAGGCTGCAGAGAGGAACTGGGTGCAGCTTTGGGTACTGGCGCCCTGGACAGGCTTTTTCCTGAAGGACCCCCCCCCGCCAGCACCGCCTTCTTGGAAACAGGCGGCTGTGCAGTAATACACGTGGTGCTTGGGGATCCCCACTTCCGGAGGGGGGTCGGGGACGTGCACAGGCCCAGGGCACCGAATGATCCTAAAGAATGTTCTTCTGGGGACGCCTGGTGGGTCAGTCCGTTAGGCATCCGGCTTCGGCTCAGGTCATGATCTCACGGTTCGTGGGTTCAAGCCCCACGTTGGGCTCTGTGCTGACAGCTAGCTCAGAGCCTGGAGCCTGCTTCGGATTCTGTGTCTCCCTCTCTCTGACCCTCCCCTGCTCGAGCTTACTCTCTCTGTCTCTCAAAAAGAAATAAAAAAACATTTAAAATTTAAAAAAATAAGAATGTTCTTCGGAAGACGTGTCCTGCATGTTAGCCGCCAGTGCCCCACCCCTGCCCATCCCCCCGCCCAGCCTGAGCGTGGCATCCAGATGTCCAGTGTGTGCGGTGCCTCCCCTCAGACACAGGGATGCCCTTGGTCAAAAGCAGTTGAAGGTGATTCCAATCCTGACTAAAGCATCCCAAGAAATATTAAAAGAGGTCTCATTTATGACCCACAGCGTCCCTCTTAAAAGCCTCTGTACGGTTTCCTAGTGCCCCATGCCCTGCACCCTGCACTTCCCAGAGCTCAGTACTCCCCACACACTCCCAGGACCGTGTCCTCCAGGGCGCGCAGGTGGGCCACCTTTCTCCCTGGACGTGCGGCCAGCGGCTCTCTCCAGCGAGTGCTGACCACCCCACCCCTCAGCCTTTAGTACCCCGGACTTGTAACATGGGAGGGTGTTAGACCGCCGACCAGAACTTTCTTACTCTAACAGGGAAAGAATGAGAGTGTGGATACTAATACATAATTTGTCATCGTTGCCTCTGTTACATACAGACATATGCAGCGTGACCGTGTCACCTCATAGGGCAAGAGGGACTGGGCAGATTAGGGACTTTCCTGGATTCTGGGGGTGGGCTTAGTCTAAGCACCGGAACCCTTATAAGCAGAGGACTTTTGTCCAGCTGGAAGAGCTGTGGCAGAGGGGACGTCAGAGAGACCCCGACTGTGGGAAGGCTCCAGTGGCCCACCGCTGGCTCTGCAATGTGGGGTCCACATTCGAAGACCAAAGACAGACTCCTAGGAGCTCAGGGTGGACACCAGTGGCCAGCTGACACTCGGCAAGGAAATGGGGACTTCAGTCCTAGAGCCTCAAGGACAAGGATTCTTACCTGTTTGAGCTTTGAAGCCGATTCTTCCTTGTGTCTCCCAGCGACTGCTGACCTCTGACCCCTGATGTCAGCCTTCTGAAACCAAAGCAGAGAACCCGACCCAGACTGCTGAGCCCCAGAACTGTGGCCCAATAAGTACGTATTGTTTAAAGCTGCTAAATTCTTTTGATTTGCTATGGCAACAATAGAAATCTAATACGGTCGTTTACTAAACTGAGGAATTTAGCCCCCGGAGGATAGGGCATAGATGCTGTATTACACGACCCTCTTCAAGGAATGTTACAAGTAAGGACTGAAAAAGCGAGTGGAGAGACTCTGCTAACCGCTGGTCTTGGTGTCCCTCCTCCCTACCCATATGCCTATGTCTTTGGTTGACATGAACTGAATTAATAAATCATCCACTTGGTCCCCGGGGAGTGAGACGTGACTCCACGGAGCTAGAGCAGAACCGAATGCCTCCTGAAATCAAGGTAGGAAGCCTCCAGGTCACGACGCCCAGGAAGGGCAAGACACAGCCCGGCATGTCTCCAGCTTTCTTCTGTGTAGCCGAGACCTTTCCTCGAGACCACTCGAGACCACTGGGTTTATTTTCCCTGACTGACTCACCCGTGAGAAATGTTTGCTTGCGGTATCTTTCCTTCTCCAGTGCACTGAAGTTTCAGCCAACACTCTGAAGTTTACAGTACCTTGCTAACAGGGTGTGCAGACTTATGGGACAGTTTATAATTTTTATACATAAATTATTTACTCACTTGGAGTAAAAGCCAGAGTCCTCACAGTGGTCTGGGAGGGCATGCACCATCTGACCATGCCCAGTACCTCCAGGGTCTCATCTTCCAGTACCTTTCCCTCCGCTCACTCCCTGCCAGCCCCATTCTACCCCAGACCCTTTGCACTGGCTGTGCCTGTCTTAACGCTCTCTCCCCAGATAGCTAGGAAGCTTGGTCCCTTGCTTCCTTCAAGATTTTGATCCTATGACACCTTTTCTGTGACGGCTGTCCTTGCCCTACCTTGTTAAAAATTGCACCTTCAGGGCGCCTGGGTGGCTCAGTTGGCTAAGCATCAGACTTCAGCTCAGGTCATGATCTCATGGTTCGTTGGTTTGAGCCCCACGTCGGGCTCTGTGCTGACTGCTCAGAGCCTGTAGCCTGTGTCAGATTCTGTGTCTCCCTCTCTCTCTCTGCCCCTCCCCCACTCATGCTCTGTTTCTCTCTGTATCAGTAATAAATAAATATAAAAAAATTGTTTTAATTGCACCTTCTTCCTTCATACACCAAACCCCTTACTCTCTTCCCCTCGGAGCACCATCGCCCTCTGACGCGCTGCGTCATACACACGTGTGTTTTGTTTGCTGTTCATGATTTGTCTCTTTCCTCTGGAATGCTCCCTCCATAGAAGGCAGGGACTTTTGGCTACTACTCCCTAATTATCTCCAACACTGGCAAGGGGCCCAGCCCATATGAAGTGTTAAATATCTGTTAAGTGAATGAAAAAGTTATGCCATAAGATTTGCTTTTATACATGTACCCTTTCTGGAGTAAATTTCATTACCTTAGTGGGCGGGTTATGGCAAAGTACAGGATACTGAACTTCGGGCCAGAGTCTGATTTGAACCCAGCAAGGTTCCTGCCTATTTTAAAATTCAGTGATTGTAAATTAATTTATTTTTACTGGACTTAATGAAACACTAGAGGAAATTTTATTTTATTTTATTTTTTTATTTTTTAACATTTATTTCTCGGAAAGAGAAAGAGAGAGAGACAGAGCACAAGCAGAGGAGGAGCAGAGAGAGAGGGAGACACAGAATCCGAAGCAGCTCCAGGCTCTGAGCCGTCAGCACAGACCCCGACATGGGGCTTGAGCCCATGAACTGAGCCAGAGTTGGATGCCTAACCGACTGAGCCGCCCGGGCGCCTGGTAAAAATCCATTCAAAGTCAGAACCCTGAAGAAGGATGGTCAGTGGGCCATAGAGTGTTTGTTCTGATCATAAGTCGAAGAATTCCCGGCGCCCTGATCCCGTGGGCACCAGCCACCTGTGAATGAGGAAATGCAGTTGCCTTGTGTAACTTATCGTTATGCTAAGCTGAGAACAGGCTACCCTTTTAAAGATGGGGCTGAATATATTGTCTGGAAAAAGCTTTATGACGTCACATACTGTCACATTCTGTATTATCTCCAGCTTAGTGGCTCAAAGCAAAACAAATTTAGGATCTTATACTCGTGGGAGCTGGAGGTCTGGCTGAGCTAAATTTCACCTTTTCTGGAGGCTCCGGGAGAGAATCCGTCTCCTCCCCTCTCCCGGCTCCTAGAGGCACCACACTGGCTGGTGGCTATTCTTCCAGCTCCCAAGCCAGCCCACACTCTGCCCATGTCACACCTTTTGTCTGACCGCGGCCAGTTCTCCACATTGTGGGACTCATGTGATTAGACAAGGCTTCCTGGGACAGTGTCCCCTCTAAGGTCCGTATTGCTGA
Organism: Helogale parvula; assembly: GCA_004023845.1. Classification (NCBI taxonomy): domain Eukaryota; kingdom Metazoa; phylum Chordata; class Mammalia; order Carnivora; family Herpestidae; genus Helogale; species Helogale parvula. The sequence goes on from PJEM01008944.1 coordinate 15,143, forward strand.
TCACTCCTGCAGAGTCCCTTTTGGGGACACACAGTCAGGGGCTCCCGGGAACAGAGCACAGACATCCCCAGGGGGCGTTATTCTGCCTACGACACATACGCGTGGCTTCTATTTCGGAGAATTATTTTATGTAATCCTGTGTGTGAACGGAAAGGCGCCTGGGGGGCTCAGTGGGTTGAGCGTCTGACTTCGGCTCAGGACATGATCCCACGGTTTGTGGGTTCAAGCCCCACATCGGGCTCTGTGCCGACCACTAGCTCAGAGCCTGGAGCCTGCTTTGCATTCTGTGTCTCTTTCGCTCTCTGCCCCACTTCTGTTCACTCTCTGTCTCTCAAAAATAAAATGTAAAAAAAATTTTTTTAATAAAATAAAAAAATTGTAGATCATCACTCGTAACTTTTGCTTGGGATCGATGTCATCCAAGAGATAAAAATTCTTGAAGTGCTATGATCAGGTCACTCCCAAGGAGCCACCTGCGGGCTGAAACGGCAGCCCGTGGGGATGAAAAGATACACACATCCCTGATAATCAGGAAACACTGATCGATCAAACCTGCATAGGGACAGGGTGTGCGGCTGGCTCTGTAGGAAAAGTGTGTGACTCTTGATCTCAGGGTTGTGAGTTCGAGCTCCACATGGGTGTAGAGATTACTCAGAAGTAAAGTCTTAAAACAACACCAACAACACCATCAAACTGCAGTGTGGCCCTATTTTCCCAATTTCTAGAGAAAAACAGAAATAGACACACATCCCTTGACCTACCAATTCCTCCTGAGAAATCTAGAGAGTCGAGGCCGTAAAGCCCCAGGCGGCACATCTGTATGTTTAAGGACGTTGACGACAAAATCGTTTTACTGGGAAAAAGGCTAAAACACACCTCAATCTCTGTTGACGGTGGGAAGCTTGAGTAACATGACGTATTATGTAAGTCAGACGGTGACGTCAAACGACACACAGTCCTGCCGTTTCCCCAGCCTCTGGGCGAGCACGGTGACACGCATGGGCGGTTCTGAGACACGCGGTCAGCGTCCAGCGAAGGACACACTGGTCACACAACCCGAGGCTTGTGCCCCAGTTCTCAACCGTTCTAGCAAAGCTCACTGTGATTTTATGAAATTTTTTATAAGCCCTGTGTTATGCTTGAAATGTGTCCCCTAGAAAGATATGCTGAAGTCCTAACCCTCCCATACCTGTACGTATGACCTTATTTGACATTTTTTAAAACATTTTATTAACTTTTGAGAGACAGAGAGAGACAGTGTGATCAGCGGAGGGGCAGAGAGAGAGAGGGAGACACAGAATCCGAAGCAGGCTCCAGGCTCTGAGCTGTCAGCATAGAGCCCAATGTGGGGCTCGAACCCACAAACCGTGAGATCATGACCTGAACCTAAGCCGGACGCTCAACCAACTAAGCCCCCCAGGCCCCCTTATTGACCTTATTTGAACACAGGGTCATTAGACATGAGTGAGTTAAGAGATGTGATCATTAGGGTGGGCCCTGATCCCATACGACCCGACCCGTGTCCTCGTCAGAAGAGAGTAGGACACAGACACGCAGGGGGAGGCCACACGATGTGGCGGGAGCAGGCTCTAGAGAGCCCCAGAGGCCGCAGGGCTCCCTCGGTGAGCCCGGGATCACCGGCAGTATCAGAAGCTGAGAGAAAAGCCTGGAACAGATTCTCCCCCAGAGCCTTCAGAGAGCACGGCCTTCCCAACACCTTGGTTTCAGACTTCCAGAAGAGTGAGGGGACAGATTTCTGTTATTTTAAGGCACCTCGTTTGTGGTATTTTTTACGGCACCCCGGGAAACCAATACACCCTGTAATTAGCTTATAAATAGCACAGTTATGTTGCATCAGTGATTACCGTGTCTTATAAGAACTAGTTTGTTCAAAGTAAACATTTAAGATGTACCACGGTTTGCAAAACCCTGAAAAAAAAATATACTGAACATTAAAACGCGTATACACTTGAAAATAGAAAATCTTCAAGGAAAATATATACGCTGGAATTTTTCATAGAAGTTGTGAATCTATATGTCCACATATAAATATCTATATATCCTCCCACATGTCGGTGCTGTATCTACACAGAGAGAGATGCTCTGTAGATACGTGTGTAGATCACGCGGACACTAGATCTCTCTCTCTTTCCGAAGGGAAACACAGCCCTCTGGATCCAGCTGCATTTCTAGATACATCCACAGATACATCGGTATCTAGATCGTCTAAAGTGCCCCAGGCCTGTCACAACCCCTGACTGGGACTGTTTGGCTCCAGGGGTACCTGGGTGGTTCAGTAGTTAAACGGCCGACTTCAGCTCAGGTCATGATCTCACAGTTCATGGGTTCGAGTCCCGCGTGGGGCTCTGTGCTGACAGCTCAGAGTCTGGGGCCTGCTTTGGGTTCTGTACCTCCTTCTCTCTCTGCCCCTCCCCTGCTTATGCTCTGTCTCTCTCTCTTTCAAAAATAAACAAACATTAAAAAAATTTATACAATAGGTGTAAATAAACTTATTATTAAAAACAACACCGACGCTGTTTTGTTCTGTGACACACCTGTGTTCTCTTAGGGCATTTTCTATCCTCTCTCTTAGACCAGACTCCGCTAGAGACGCACGGCCCCCCGGGGTGGACACTGTCGCACAGAGCGCACTCTGGGCCGCCGCGGCTGCCGGCCGTTGGCTTTGAAGGTCCCTCTCGCTATAAAGAAGCAGCCATTGTTCTTACCACGCGGGGCCCCGTGCACGCGTCCACCCCGGGCTCACACAGAAACACGGTCTGAACGCGGGCGCTGGTAAATCTGCTCCGGCTGCGGGCCCCCTCGCGGTCCCGGCCACTCCAGGCAGCCCTCTGCCTCAGGGCCGCTGCATGCGCCATACCCTGTCTCTGGAATGATCTTTTCTCAGATGTCTCTGTGGGATTTTCCCTCACTTTCTACAGGCCTTTGCTCAAACGTCACCACCGCGGGGAAAGCCTGTTGGTCTCTCTCCCCGTCCTCTGGCGCTCCGAATCTTCCATACCTGCCTTGTTTTCACTTAGCAGTCATCACTAGCTTGTATATTTGACTTCCTTACCAAGTCTTCTTCCTGTTTCTTCATTCTAGGACGTTGGAGCCCAACACCTTTTGGGTGTGCTCATCACTGCCCTAGTCCTTGGGGAGTGCCTGGTACGTAGTAGGTGCTCACTAAACAGCAGCTGAGTGAATGAACAAAGCTGTATTTTTTCATCTCTGTGTCTTAGACTCACTAAACTAGAGGTTGTGAACCCAGGTCCTTCAGGACTCAGGCAGACACGTGAGCAGGGCAGCTGGGTGTCAGGATGAGGCCTCCTGTCTGAGCCGTAAATAGGGATGGGCAGACCTGAGGCAAATGGCGGTGCTTGCCCCTGGGCAGGAGTGGGGGAGGGGGCAGGAGGTATTGACCTCCAGATGCTCCCGGCCTTGCAGGAAAGTAGGAGGGGAGGGGGAGGGGTCTCCCAATCTTGATTTTCAAAAGAAACCAGATATCTGGATTTTTATGCAAACTGTCTTTGTGTGCTATAGCTCCATCACTGCTTGCAGGGCAAATTGTGTCAGAAGTTCCTGTTTGAAAGAACAGTAAACAATAAATCTCACGCGGTTTCCAAGAGTCAGGATTTCGGGAGGGGCTTCACTGGGTGGTTGTGTCTCATGAACTGCAGGCACAGTGCGGGCAAGGGCTGCAGCCAGCACGGCCCGGCTGGGGCCGGAAGACTGCTTCCAAGACTCCCTCACATGCGGGCAAGGCCCCCTCGTCAGCTCTTTGTCACACAAACCTGTGCACAGGGCTGTGCTTGTCCCCACAGTGTCCTCCCCAGAGTGAGTGACCCAAGAGAGCAAGGCCGCAGTCACAGGCCTGGGCGAGTTAAGTCTCAAAGGAAAGGTCATGCACAGTCCCTTCAGACCCTCTCCCTTGGCTGCCGGGGGGGGGGGGGGGGGCTAAGCCCCGCCCACACTCAGGGAGAGGAGAATTAGGCTGAACGTTTGAAGAGGGAAGTATCAGAGGATCTGGGGACTCACTTTGAAAACCATCACCTGTTGCTGGCATCTAGTCAGATACACAGCGTGCTGTGGTCCACCCCAGCAGAGTCTAAACCACACCTCAAGGTGGGATCTAGTTCATGGGCCACCACAACGTACCCTCGGCCCTGCCCTGGTTGTCGGATGGAAGACACTGGATGGATGTCTGGCATAAATATATGACCGGCTCTCCATCTTGGCTTCAGGGGAACATAATTTCTGTGCTGATGCAAAGAAGTGGCATGTAATCTGGGCATCAATGTGCTCCCTATGTAAAAAAAAAAGTTTTTGTATCCAGTAAAGAAATGATCTCGTTTGACAAATTATCGGTATTATTGATGAATGGATTAGATAACGGAATCTTTCAGAATACCTTCCTTATTGGTTTGCAAAGTCAAGGGAGGTGATGGAACCTGCACAGATAGAAAAGGTTGGCCCTGTATTTGGTAAACGTTTGTTATTTGCTTAATAATTAGTCTTCCACATGAAATAGCATATTAAAATTCTAATAGGCTTATGTATGTAAATCACTATTCTCTTATTAGCATATAATGCTGTTTCTGATACTCTTTCTGTATTCAGATGGGGTTAAGAGTAATTCACCCACTTATTCAACAAATATTTATTTACTGGGCATCTGTTACGTGCCAGACCTGGCATAGATACCTTGAATATGGTGCCAAGCAAGGCGCTTTGTTTATTCTAGTGAGGGAAAGAAAGGTAAAAAAGTAAGCATGTAAATAATTAAGCTATTTCCAGTTAGTGGTAAGTGCTTTAGATAAAATCTAGTTGGGGCTGAGATGGGAAATGTCTGCTGTGGTGACACCATTTTAGAAGTGGTGGTCAGGGTGGGCTTTCCTGAGGAGGCGACATTCGAGCTGTGACCTGAAGGGTCAGAAGGAGCCAGCCAGGCAAGGATATGGAGGAAGAGCATTTGAGGCAGAGGGACCACTAAGTGCAAAGGTCCGGAGGCAGGGACAAACGTGGCTGAGGTAAGATCCAGGAAGGCTTGTGTGGCTGCAGCAAGATGACAGGGACAGGAGCTGTAGACGGGGTCAGAAAGTAGGCACAGGTTAGCTCGCGTAGGGCCCAGGCGGCCACAGATGTCATGTATGGAAGGATCCGTGTCAAAGGGGAGAAGGACGGTCTGAAATGTTCCACGAGGATCACTCTGTGACTCCTAGAAGATGCACTGAGAAGGACATGCCATCAATTCTGATGTATCCTGGGGCACCTGAGTGGCTCAGTTGGTTAAGCCGACTTCAGCTCAGGTCATGATCTCATGGTTCGTGAGTTCAAGCCCCACATCAGGCTCTGTGCTGACAGCTCGCTCAGAGCCTGGAGCCTGCTTCAGGTTCTGTGTCTCCCTCTCTCTCTCTGAGCTTCCCCTTCCTGTCTCTCTGTCTCTCAAAAATAAACATTAAAAAAAATTTAAAAAAAAATTCTGATGTATCCTAACCCAAACTGCATGGCCTGAGTCCAATCCAGAGGAAATGCCAGACTAATCCAATCGGAGGACATCCTGCTAAAGATCTGGCCTACAAAATATTTGGCAGACATGTCAAGGTCACAAAAGACAAAGATGGAGTTACTGCTCTGGATGTAAACAAACAACAGACGGCGCAGTTATTTAAAAATTTTTTTAAACTATTTATTTCTGAGAGAGAGACAGACAGATCATGAGCAGGGGAGGGGCAGAAAGAGAGAAGGACACACAGAATTGGAAGCCGGCTCCAGGCTCTGAGCTGCCAGCACAGAGCCCAACATGGGGGCTTGAACCCATGAACTGTGAGATCATGACCTGAGCTGAAGTCAGATGCTCAACAGACTGAGCCAGCCAGGCATCCCAAGATTGCACAGTTAAAGGTAACACCTAATCCTGGAGGGATCCCGCCCCAGATACGGACAGAAGTGAGACAAGGGAGTGGCCGTGCAGGTCTGTGGAGGAGATAGTAGGATTGCAACGACGACGTTAGCTTCCTGATTTGGGTAACTGAGCAGTAGTGATGTAACAGAATGTCCTTGGTTTTAAGAAATCCGCACTGAGGGGCATCTTGTTTGCTGCTTACCCTCAAACAACCCAGAGAACAAAAATCCTACATGTATTTTAAAAACCATATATATGGTGAGATAGGTACGAAGAGAAAGAAGGAGAGAATGACCAGGGCAAATGAGAAATGTTAACCTTTGGGGAACTTAGAGGTAATTCTTCCCACTCTTTCTGCTACTTTTTTGGTAATTCTGTCACTTCTTTGTTGGAAACCAAAGATTAGGCAGGGTGTGCAAGCCCTGTGGGGTGGCAGAGACAAGGAAGTACTTCTGTACACTGCAAGGTCACAGCCATTGGGAGAACGTGGGCAGTTTTCCTGGGGAAATGCACCATCAATGCCAGCTGGAGGCCATTTTCCCATTTTTCACTGCGCTCTTTAAGGTGACCGTCTTCACGCGGTCTGGGACTGGGCCAGTGCATGCCGTCTGCAGCTACCAACCAAACCGCCCAGGGGCTCAGTGTGAGGACAGCTGATCCGTTTGGTTCGATACATTTCCCCTTGGCACCTTTTATGGGAAGACATTTTTTTTAAAATGCCAAAAGGTGGAGCGCCTGGTGCTCTCACCACCTCGAGCTACACAACGGTTAATGGGACGTCATACTTGCCTCAATTACCTTCTTTAACAGAAGAAATGGAGCCCTGCGGGTAGTCTTTTACGACTGCCCAGCTCCAACGCACCCTCCCTTTCTATGGTCTTTTGAAGCAGCAGCATCAGAATTCAATCTACATAGCCTTGCAGTCAATTTTTAAAAATTTACCTACATAGGGGCACCTAGATGCCTCAGCCCGTTGAGCATCTGACTTCGGCTCAGGTCATGATCTCACAGTTTGTGGGTTCCAGCCCTGTGTAAGGGTCTGTGTTGACAGCTGGTTCTGTTTCTGTGTCTCCCTCACTCTCGGCCCCTCCCCTGCTCATGCTCTGTCTCTCAAAAATAAATAAATGGTGAAAAAATTAAAAATTTTAACTACATACATCCACGACTGTGGTTTTGTGTTTACAAAAATTTACATAAATGGTGTTATACTATTCGATCCCTATATAAAATTATAGACTATATAAAGCTATTATCACATCTTTCTTGAACTTGCTTCTCATTATCCTTTGAAATCTAACCCTTTTGATACAGATGAACTTGCTTCCTTTTAGGTGCCGTGCAGTAATCCAGTTAACTATTTCTACGTTTCCCTGTCCATGGCTATGTATGGAAGCTCTGTTTGTTACTATTGTGTTCCAGCAAGCACCATGACACTGCCCCCTGCACATCGGTGGGCCTAACTCCAGGGAACCTCTCTAGGGGTGGAAGTAGAAGGTCGCCAGCTTTCGGCCTTGATGCTTGACCAGTTCCACCAGTCGCACGGAGGATCTGGTTGGTGTTTTCCTGAGGGTCCTTTGGGGGACTGGGACTTGAGTACCCAGCAGGCAGGTTCTCAGAAGTGTTGTGACCAATTTATGGTCACCGGGGTTCTCAAAAGGCTTGCGTGCAAAGCCCACTCAGGACTAGGTGGCTAACTCCTGCTCGGTCACTTGGGTTCTCTTCGCTCTGGAAGAGTCCCCACGGTGGAATCCTTTCTGAGCAACCCGACGACTCTGACGGGCCCTCAGCTGCCTGCTCTTGCTGCGAGGCGGATGGTGGTTGCAGGGGGGACCAAGAAGAGGGAGGGTAAGGAGACTGTGGCTGTCCGCACAAGGGCCCAAAACCGACCTGAGATTTAGGATAAGAGGTTGGAGGACGCCGTCTGGCCCACATCCTTGCTAAACACCAACGGATGGCAGTAACAACGCTTCTTGGGCCTGTGGCTTATCTCATGTTCTACCTATTTTGACCCTCTGAGGTGGGTGTCCCCCATAGCCTGTGAGTGCTGAGTGCAGGATGGGCCAGCCTCTGACGGCTCAATCCCGTCCGGAGTCTGGAACCTACACATTCACATATTGCATCGAATGAGGGTAACTGGGGCAAGAGCTGCTGAAGTTGAAAACACACAATTTCACCATCCTATTTGCAGGATACGTCACCGAGGCTGCTGACCAGTTAGAAGCTTTAAGAAAAGGTGGCTGGCTTTTCAAGGAGGGAAAAAAACAGGTCTTTGCATCCTTTACCCCCAGTAGGTCCTGGTTGAGGCCAGGGATGCAGAGGTGAGGGTGGGGGTAACTGGAAACACAGAGAAGGGGCAGGGAGGCAAGGGGAGAAAGAGAAGAGGTGAGTGAATGAAAGGAGCCAGGTATGGGGGAGGGGCGTGGGGACAAGGGCCTGAAAGGATGTGGTAGGGACTGGGGTGAGAGGAGATAGAAAAGGGGCTGGGGGCACAGGGAAGAGTCGGGGGGCGCTGCCGTGGCGCGCGCCCCAACGTGCGGACCCCTGTGCCGCGATGGCACGGCGAGCCCACCGGCTGGGGAGGCCCTGGGCTTTGTGTGGGTCGCTCCCCGCGAATTTCCCGCCCAAGGGCCCTGCCCTCTGCTCCCAATTCCGTAGCGCGGCCGCATCTGGGCGCGCCGTGTCGCCGTCGGCGCATGCGCGCGCGCGCGCACCCGCCCTCCGGGCCAGCGCATGTGGCCCCCGCGGGCGGATGCGTGCGTGCGCGCGCCCGCCCTGCGTGGCCCGCCCTGCGTCCCGCCCTGCGTCCCGCCCTGCGTCCCGCGCCCGTCCGCGCCCGTTGCCCCGCGTTTCTTTCCCTCCGCGCCAGGCCGACGGGTGTGGCCGCCCGAGTCCGCGGCGTGCGTGCGCGCGCGCGCCGGGCCACGTGGGAGCGGCGCGGCGCCGTTGCCCCGCCTTCCTTCGGCGCGCGCCGGCGTCGGCTGCGTCTCCGGGCATTTGAATTGCGCTTCCGCCATCTTTCCAGCCCTCAGTCAGACGGGCCGGAGACGCTTCTGGAAGGTAGTGAGCTGGGGCCAGGCCGGGGGCCGCAAGGCGTCGGGGTAGAAAGCAGGGGCCTCGTGGGGGCCGGGGCGGGCGGCGGGCTGGGCCGGGGCGCCGGCCGCTGCGTGGGGCCAGGGCGGCGGCGGCGGCGAAGCGCTCTCCCCTTCCCCCCGCCGCGGAGGCCGCAGGCCGGCGCCGGGACGCGAGCCGCGGTGGGGCCTGGGCGGCGGGCGGCGGGCCGGGGGGCGGCGGGCGGCCCGGGCGGCGGCAGAGGGCCGGGCGGCGGGCCGGACGCGCGATCGGGCGGGCGCTCTGCGGCCCCGGCCTCCGCCCGCCCGGCCTCCCGGCCTCCCGCCCCGCGCGGCCTCCCCCGCGGGCTCGGCGCCAGGCCCCGCGGACGGCCGGGCGGGAGGAGCGCCGCCCGCCGCCGCCTCGAGCGCGCGCGGCCCCCGCCCCGGCCGGGTGTGCGCGTGTGGGGCCCGGCCGCGGCGCCCCTTTGTGGGCCCGGGCACGTGGGGCGGGCCGGGCCATGTGGCCGCCGGCCCCATTGCCTCTCTTTGCTCCGCAGCACCAGCGCGATGGCTGCCCAGGGAGAGCCCCAAGTCCAGTTCAAAGTAGGTCGTCGCCGGGGGTGGGCGCCGCCTGCGGGGAGGCGCGGCGGCCCCGAGCGCGTGCCGGCCGCCGCCGCGTCGTTGCGGCGGTTCCTCGCGGGCCCCGGCGGCGGGCGGGGGTGTGGGCTCCCTGGAGCGCGCGGGGCCGCTGCGGTGCCCAAGTTTGATTTGTCCGAGTCATCGCGCGGCCGCCGCGGGGAGGCCTTTGTTTCGGGGCGGCCTCGGGACCCGCACAGTTGGCGTGAGGGGTCGCGGACGCGTGTCCGCAGGGGGCCCCACGGCCCCGGGGGTCCAGGGTCCTGAAAGGTGACGTCGTCGGGGTCATTCCAAGAATTCGCATCCTCGCAGCTCGTGTTGGTTGGCGACGGTGGTACTGGGAAGACCACGTTCGTGAAGCGTCATCTGACCGGTGAATTTGAGAAGAAGTATGTAGGTACGTGGGGGCGACGCGGGCGGGGGACCTGCGAGGGGCGCCGCTCGTGGGCTAACGGTGTCCTGTCGTGTTGCAGCCACTTTGGGCGTGGAGGTCCATCCCCTGGTGTTCCACACGAACAGAGGGCCCATCAAGTTCAACGTGTGGGACACGGCCGGGCAGGAGAAGTTCGGGGGGCTCAGAGACGGCTATTACATCCAAGGTAGGGGCGTCACGTGCGCTTGGGCTGCCGGCTGGTGTCTTCGTGCTTCCGGGGGCGGCTGTTCCGGGAAAGCCTTCAGGCTGCCTGCCCGGGGCTGTGTGACTCGCACAGATTCGGGGAGGGCAGGGTCCATGGGAGTTGTGGGGGTGCGTCCGGTGCTGTGTCATGATGGGCACCGTTCCGCGCCGACCGCTTGCCCCGGAGTTTCGGGGTGACGGGCGTCCGCGTGCTGTTGCTGCAGCTTCAGGAATAGCTGCTGTTTTGTCCCTCAGTTAAGTTTTGCAGATTTTTTTTTTCCTAAAATGCTTGACCGCAATTTTATTGAAGCAAATAGAGGTGGATGAAGAAAACGCCTGGAATCTCATTCCTGTGATCAAATACTGTTGGGATCCCGTTAGCCTCTTGTGAATACGTGCATTTATGTGGACTTGGTTTTGCCCGCCAAAAAGGTTGAGCTAAAAGCTATTAGACTATATTTGTGGCGTGTTGTCTTGTATGGTGAATTTCCTTACAGTTCATTCTAGAAACTTGAGTATTTTGGATTTTTTCCCCAAGGTTTTTTAAATGTTTATTTAGTTTTGAGAGACACAGAGCAAGCACGGGTGGGGAGGAGCAGAGAGAGGGAGACCCAGAATCGGAAGCAGCTCCAGGCTCTGAGCTGTCCGCACAGAGCCGGACACGGGTTGAACGCCCGAGCCACTAGATCATGACCTGAGCCGAAGGTGGACTCTCAGCTGACTGCCCCCCAGGCGCCCCTGGACTTCAGTGTTCTTAAGCAAAGGAATAACCTGTTCTGCTGTATTTAGTCATTTCGGGACCTTTTAAAAGTAGGTTCCTAGGTCTTGTGCGTAGAGGAGCCGAGTGGCCTGGGATGTTGATTTGCCGTTGATCTACTTCCGATTTGGGGACGAGACCGAATTAATGAAGTGTCGCAGGGACAGAGGGGTTGTGGCTGGTCACTCACTCTTCAGCGGGAGGTGGGAATTGAAACCTTGTGTGTTACGGTGACGTAAGCCTTTGTGACTTGGAAGAGGCCTGGGGAATGAGTGGAGAAACGTGGGCAAGCTCGTTCCCGCCTGTGGTCCTCAGCTCCTCCGCGGCGTCGGCCTGTGTGCGGCGTCCCGGGTGGGTGACGGTCACTGTCGATCCCTCTTTCAGCCCAGTGTGCCATCATCATGTTTGATGTCACGTCGAGGGTCACTTACAAGAACGTGCCTAACTGGCATCGAGACTTGGTCCGGGTGTGCGAGAACATCCCCATCGTGCTGTGCGGCAACAAGGTGGACATCAAGGACAGGAAGGTGAAGGCGAAGTCCATCGTCTTCCACCGGAAGAAGAACCTCCAGGTACGCGTCCCGGCGCTTCTCCTGTAGGCCATCGGGCTCCGCCTGAGCCACGACTGCCAGCGCCAGGGCCCACTCAGGCGCTGCGTGAGCGCGTCGTAGGGCTGGAAGGGACTTCGGACCGTGGCCTGGGGTGATGGCTGAGGAGGAGGTGCCTCTGACTAACCGAGCTTCTCTCTTGAACAGTACTATGACATTTCTGCCAAAAGTAACTACAACTTTGAGAAGCCCTTCCTGTGGCTGGCGAGGAAGCTGATCGGAGACCCGAACTTGGAGTTCGTCGCCATGCCCGCGCTCGCCCCGCCCGAGGTGGTCATGGACCCCGCTCTGGCAGCGCAGTACGAGCACGATCTAGAGGTGAGGCGTCCGCGCCGGCGGGGCTGCTCGGGGCGCCGCGGGGCGTCCCGGGGCCCGCGCCTCACCGCCCGTGTCTGTCCCCAGGTCGCGCAGACCACTGCCCTCCCGGACGAGGACGACGACCTGTGAGCGGCGGGACCGGCGTCAGAAGTCTAGTTTTATAGGCAGCTGTCCTGTGGCGGCAGTGGTGCGGCGTGTTTGCCACTTTATTACATAGCTGAGCAGAACGTGTGCTTCGTCTGGGGTGCTGGAGGAGACGGATGGGCTTCGGAGTGAATGGCAGTTTAAAATACCTTCATTTTTTGGACCTGCGTGTTTAGCTGTTTTGGAACGCAGTTGTTTCCTTTCTGAGTTTCAAATACAAGACTGCTATAGTCACATCACAATACCCAGTGGTGAAATCTCGTTTGTCACTGTCCTTCCCATTCCTTTTCGTTTAGAATAAAGTTGTATTTCAAATATGTAAGCAAGTGAGCTCCTCCCTTGGTGAGCCTTTTGAAAACCGCTGACGGGAGATTGTGCCGTGTGACCATTTAAGTTGCTGTGTTACATGAGTGTCCCATAACACGAAGTACCCCGGGCTACGTTATTTTTTGTGCGTTTGAACCCTTTCACACAAACGATAGGACAGCCGTCCCCAGTGTCCTGTCGGGTGAGTTGTCAGGAAGCGCGAACACCGTCCGGCGCTGAAGCTGCGGGAGCGTCCGCCCCACCTGCCTCTTAGGACCACGTGTCCCTTAGAGAAGAGCCCGGGGCCCACGCGACCCGTCCGCGGCAGCGCTGTGCTGCAGTAGACGCTCCACACGGTGTTTTAAGAATTAAGAGTTGCTATGACTTGGTGGCGAGAATGTGTTTGAACGTAGAGCTTCTGGAAGTCCGGTGAATACAAGTGACGGCAGGAACTGGAAAAGTCTCGTTTGTTGGAAACGGGTGCGAGGTGTGCGGCTCTTGGCTTCTTGTCTTGATGGGCGTGTTTGCCGTGAGCTTGGTTTTCAGGAAGACGGTCCGTGTTCACCCCTGCTTTCAAGTACGCCCGCGCTTTGACGGTTTCTGTTGGACGCCCCGCGGCTTTCCTGGTTTTTCCTAAAGGCTCTCTGGCCGGTTCAAGGGCACAAATATTACAGCAGAAAAGTAGACCTTAGAGTGGCTTCTCAGTAAATGAAAACATTGCGAAATTCCATTGGATTAAACCATTTAGTTTTGTATGATTTCCAGATTTAAGAATGAGGTATCTTATTTGAGTTTGGTCCCATCATCACTTGACTGTAGCAGTTACGTCTTCAGCTCTTCGGCCCCCGCGAGGACCGCTGTAGTTCAGTCTCCGAAGTTCTTGAAGCGTCTGTCCGCTCGCCTGTGGACGATCCTGCCGGCCCGAAAACGCCGGAAGGAGGCGGGCTCCCGGGGGCGGGACGGCGGCTCAGTGTCGAGCGAGCGTTAGCAGGAGACCGGATGCTGTGTGCGCTGCACTGCGTGCTCGGCTCCACGCCAGGCGCGCGGTCTGAGGTGGGATCAGACTTCCCGTCACTGGGACGGAGCCGTTCGGGTCCTGGGTACGAGGCACACGTGGTGTTCGTGGCCCACGTGGAAGGCTAGCTTCTCGCGGGTGTGAAATGCCGTTTGGAAGCTACTCACCTGTGGAACGCGCGGGGGGCGGGGGGGGGACAAGTTTTACTGAAAGAATTTGCTGCAAAATACACTGCTTTTTGTCTGGGTTTCCTGCATCTTCTCCAGAACTCGCTGTGGGAAGCAGTGAAGAGTTAGCACGGTGACCGGCGTGTGGGGACGGCTCTCCACGGGCCGGAGCCCCCCGGGAACGCTTTTCCCTCCGTCCACGTCTGGGGTCCCACGGGGGAGCCTTGAATGGAGGGCCGCCTGGGCCCTGGTTGAGCTGATGCAGACCAGGGATGGTCTGTCGGCGAAATCGCGGGAAACCGTTTGGCTTCACACGAAATATGGAAAGTTGGTGCCCGTGGGGAGCATCGGGCCCGTTGGGCGAGTTGTCGCGAGTGAGATGGACAAGCGCGGGTAGAGTGCAGGCAGGGCACGTGTCCCGCCAGCACTCGGGAAAGGCGCAGGGCTCCAGGAACGTGTCAGACGTCTGACGGAGACCTCTCTTGGCGGAAAAGTGCGTGTGTACAACTCGCCTGAGGGTTTCTGGTGTTTCCTGAGAGTCACCGTCTTGGGGACTTGGGGACCGTGTTGAGCGCCTGCTTCAGATCGACTTGCTGGTTGTGCACGTGGGGCGCACTTGACCGGTTCTGAGGACTCCCTCCACCGTGTGGGGCTGCGGGCGTCTGGTCAGAGCAATTCCAGAAGCAGGCAGGCGCCCCGCCCCGGTGAGGGGCACCTCCACCCTTCCCGCCGCTTCGACCCTCCCAGCCTGGGAGGTGGGCCCGGCCGATGCACCCCGCGCCTAGAGGCCTGTTCGGGAAGTGGGTGTCCCGTCTGTGGCTGTCTGGTCCCCGGACACCCCTCTCCGTGGAGGCCGTCCGGTGGGTGCCGCGCTCTAGCTGTCCTGTCTCCTGCAGTGCTCTGCAGATGGCCAGCTGTCCCTCCGCCCTGGGTGAGGGGTAAGTGGTGTCCCTCACTGGTCTCACTGCCGTGAGTGCAAGGGTCACCTCCTCACTCTCCACTGCCCCTGATCACTGCGCTTTCCGAGGGACCCCTGGGGAGGAGCCCTTGGGGGCTGGCGGTGGGGTAGGATCCCGGGGGCGGAGCTGGCAGTTTGCAGCTTCTCCCCCACCCATTTATTCCAGCTCGTTTCGAGAGGAGGCAGAGTGTGTAATGGGACCAGGGACCGTGCCCGTCGGGTCCAGGAAGTGAGAACGACACTGATGCTGTCAGCTGAGCGGCGGGAGGGGCAGGGAAGCTCGGTTCTGTTGGTTTCCAGTCCACTGCCTTTAGACGCCAGGCCAGTGGCCCTGCGATGCGTCAGTGGCTTCCACGCGCCCTGAGCGGGCTGGGGACCGCCGCTCAGAAAGGGGCCCGAGCCCACCAGGAAAGGACCTGGTGAGGGGGGCAAAGGGAGGCACTGGGGGCAGGGCCCTCCGGCTGGGGGCGTCCCTGAAGGGTGGGAGCAGTGGTTCGGAGACCACCGTGGGGGCAGGCGCCCCATCGAGGGCCCCTCCGTGCCACAGCGTTCCCAGAAATTCAGAGGGTGACCGGTGGTCGTGACCAAACCTCTACCTGTGTGCCCAACACCCGCGCAGCAAACGCTTGGACGGATGGACGCAGTGAGCACCAGGTGCCAGCTTTTCGCTAAATACGCCTCTTCCTCCCCTCTGAGGGGTGATTGGCAACTCCAAGTCGTGCCCGTTTGCGGAGCGCAGCGCGGTACAGATCCAGGCGAGCGGGGCCACCTCTCTGTGTGTGTGCCCTCTGGAGGGGGCGGGGTCTGCAGGGCCTCCGGGTGCGGCACCCGCTCGGTGCCCGCCCCTGCCTGGCTCACGTCCCCCAGCGGCTCTTCTCCAGGTTCATCCTCGCAGACCAGGATTTCCGTCTTGAGGGCCGAATGACGCCCCGCTGTCCACACCCATTGTCCACACCCATGCCCGTTCCTCCGACAGGGCGCGCGACTGCCTGCCACTTGTCTGCTGTACACACGCCCGTCCCCGCAGGCCCGCGCTGGAGTGCGCTGCGCCTGCGCTCAGTGAGGAGCCTTACACTTCTGAATAAAAGTTCAGCGATTTGGACAGTTAAGACCTAGAGCCACCCCACTTCCTACCACGTAGAGGTGCCTCGTGATGCTTTGTCACACGGTTTTCAGATGTTTTTCCAAAGAGCAGACTGTGCTAAAATACTGTTTCATGACCATTTCTTACTTTTTATCATGGGTGTTTCCGTGCCAAATGGTTTTACACCACTTTTGACAGTGGCTGGGAACCCGCAGTGCGCATGTGCCGCCGCGTTGGCTGAGGGGCGTGGCGTCGGCCAAGGGGCGTGGCGGGTGCGGTGCGCGCGTCCTCCTCCTGAAAGGGGAGTTTATTCCCAGTGCTCCAGTGCTCGGAACTTGGTGCATTGCTCAAACAGCCCTGTTTTTAATCGCAACTTTTGAAGATGTGCTCTGCTTTACCAAATCCCAGTAGATGGAAAAGCAAAATTATTTTTTATTTTTCTTTTTGAGAGACAAAGTGGGGGAAGGGCAGAGAGGAGAGAGAGAATCCCAAGCAGACTGCACTGTTGGAACCCACGAACCACGAGATCATGACCTGAGCCAAAATCAAGAGTCAGATGCTCAACCGACTGAGCCACCCAGCACCCCAAAAATTATTTTTTTAAGCTTTGTGGGGATGCTTGGGTGCTCAGTCGGTTGAGCATCTGACTCTTGATTTTGCTTCAGGTCATGATCTCGCAGTTTGTGACTGCACTGCCGCTGGGCTCTGCAGGGTCAGATCCCGCCTCCCCCTCCCTCTGCCCCTCGCCAGCTGCTGCACACGCACGTTCTCTCGAGCTCCCCCCTCCTCAAATGTATAAAAGTAAAAAAGTCCTGTGTGTGCGTTTCGCCGGCTGTCTTCACATCCCGTCCCCAGCCTCTGACACGGTGCCAGAGGCAGACACCAGTGTGCGCGGAACTAATCCTATCAAATACCCCCTCGCTGCCGCTGACTGTGAGGGGTTCTGTGTGTTCGGAG
>PJEM01008944.1:31760-60125 GCA_004023845.1 Helogale parvula
GTCGGGAGCTGCCGGTCACCGAGGGGGGCAGGGGGCCCGGGGGCTTGTTACCTGAGCACCGTGATCCAAGTCCCTGGAAGGAAGCTTCTTCACCACAGACTGAGCAGTGCTGACCTGAGACAGGTCCCTGCCCCGCCATCGCTCCCCCTGCGCTCCAGGCTCACGTGTCCCGGGACCCTCCACCATGGATGCCTCCATTCCAGAGGTCGGGTCCTGTCCCCACGCTGCCTGGTAACTCCTGCCTCGGGACCTGGGGCAGCCGTGCTGGGAAGCAGTGTCCACACCACCGCGTCAGTCAGAGGGGGGCCGCCCGGAGGCAGAGTCTCAGCTCCCCCCCCCCCCATGTGGCAGTCAGAGGCGGGCTGCGGGCCTCAGGCACACAGATCCCGGGTCTGGGCACACCGCTGCCCCCAGGGATGGAGTGCCGCCTGCAGGGCCACAGGGAGGAGACGGGAGCACCGAGCTGTCCCGCGCTGTAATGAAAATGGTTATGTATTCTCCAAATAATTAATAACCACACGGACTGTTAACATAATTTTCACATAAATGAACATCTTGTGTATACGGCCTGAACAGTGTTTTCTTTCCAAGACGTTGGAATGGGATTATTTGGTCAGAGTTTATGAAAGTCACTGGGTTTTAAAGCCGTCGTCCCGCGGCTCTTCTGGGACCTGATTTATTTTTTTAATATCTTGGACTTCCTCGGTCGTTTCTCCTGGCTCATCCTGAGACATTGAGGTTATGGCTGTGATCTTTTCAAGAGGACGCGTCTCTTCGGCAGCAGCTCATGGTGTGTTCACCTCTGTCCCCTCGTCCTCCCTCCCAGATGTCCCCTCCCTTCACCAGACGCCTCGGTGCTGCCTGTTTGGGGGAACTCCGTCCCCCTGAACTTCTAGAAGGGGAGCGATGGGCTCCGGCGGCCTTCCGCATCTGTAAGAAGCATCCACAAACTTGCAGATTCCCCGGTTCTTAGCGCCCCGGCTTTTCTCTGGCCTCGGGGTCTGCTTGGCTTCTTTCCTGCCTATCCTGCCTACTTGGGAATCTGCCCCTCGAAGCTTCTCCTCGCTGTGGGGCCCTCCCTTCCTAGCAGGAGCTTCTAGCCTGGGCCAACAGGGCACCCAGACCCGGGGGTGCTCAGTCAGGTGACATTTATCACAGTCCCGAAGGTTCGGAGTCCAAGGTCAAGGTTCTGCAGGGATTGGATTCTGCTGAGGCTCTGTCTCAGGCCATCAGGAGTCCTACCCTGTTCGAGCTCCACCCCTGTGACCTCCCTGCTGTGCCCCCCCCATCCCAATCCAGCCACCCTGGGGGGCTAGGGCTTCAGCATGGGATTTCGAGGGGCATAGACATCCGCCCTACAACTTGTTGGTTTTGAGGGTTCACCAGGTGCAGGTGGTCCTTGAGCCCTCCTGGTAACCGCTTCCTGCTGTGCAGAGAGGCATCCAGCCCTCTGCTCCCCCTCCCCCCCCACCCCTGCAGGGGTGCTGGTGCCCTCAGGGGCTTCTGGGTATCAGGATTTTTCCCTGTGGTTGCTTTGGTTTGGTTTGATTGATGTGATTGCTCCCGCTGCCCCTACGCGGTCACCGCCAGTCCCCCTCCCCCAAAGCCCCGCCTGAGGAGAAATATTACTGCCCAAAACATTGAACCTGAATTGGAGGTAGCTCTTAACCGCCAATTATAGAAATACGTTAAATCACACTGCTCAGCTAAGTCCAGAATATGGGAAACTCCCAGAGCAACCAACTTCCTCAAGGGGCTGGGGTGGGGGAGAAGGAGGGGGAAGTGGTGACTTAAAAAGAGCCCTGGGAGCAATCCGTGCGCCTGGCCTGATCTCGATCTCGGCGAGGTCTGGCCAGGACTGCTGCATGGCTCCGAAACGCACGTGTGGTCCCACCGGCGACAGCACTGGTCGTCTGTGTGGGTGTCAGCGTGGTTTACAAGGCGGCTTTTGCCGGTGCAAGGACATTTCTGTAGGGGAGGACAGAGTCCGGGTCAGCCTCGATCTCACGACGTGAGCGCTGACCGGGAGTGCGGCTCCCTCGCCGCGGTAGGGGCTGCGAGGCGGCGGTTTCCTAGCCCGGCTCCGGCAGGGACAGGAGAATCCGTACCTGATGCTTGTCCCTTACCAATCTTCTCGGTAGTGACGTGAGGCCCTCGCGAGCCCCGCGCTGACCAGCCAGGCCGTCTGTGGCGTCGTCATGCGCCCGTGTTCCTGTGTATCTGTTGTGCTTCACCATCGCGGCGATTATGTCCCAGCTCAGTGGTCAGACTGTGCTCTCCGTCCAGTGGGGGCCCCTCGGGGAGTCCGCGATCCCTTGGGTAGGATCCTTTTCTCTCTCAATAACGTTTTTGCTTGCAGGCGTGGCCATGTCCTGGGGTCTTCCCGACCCTTCCTCCTTTAGACCCGGCAGCAGGGATCCCCCAGGAAGCCCTGGGGGGGGGGTGTTGTCTGGAGGCCAGGATCTAGGTGTCCGGACATCTGTCCTTACTAGTTGGTCCTTGTGTCTGGCTCTGTGGTTGGTAGAGACAGAAAATACGTATTTTCTGAAGGGAAAAAATGAAATCAGTTCACATTTAAAAATTAAGATTACGACTTTTACTTCTTTGGCTTTATATTTACATCTTTTTAAGTGCTGAAGTCTTGGTTTTTAATAATGTCATTATAATTATGTAATAGCTTTCTCCTACAGCACATCATAGACCTAGGATAACATTGCCAATCTTCCCACTTAAGAAAATAACATGATGTAGTTTGATTTCTCTCTTCCTCTGTTTTCCTTCCCACTAACCACACATGCTGTCACATGTGGTGCTTTAAAATCACTTGAGGGGGCGCCTGGGAGGCTCGGTCAGTTAAGCATCTGACTTCGGCTCAGGTCATGATCTCACAGTTTGTGAGTTCGAGCCCCGCATCGGGCTCTGTGTTGACAGCTCAGAGCCTGGAGCCTGCCTTGGATTCTAAGTCTCCCTCTCTCTCTCTGCCCTTCCCTTACTCATGCTCTCTCTCTTTCTCAAATATAAATAAACATTAAAAAAGAAATCACTTGAAAAAATTCTCTGTGGTTGAACCATTGACTTGGTACAGAGTTGGGTTCATTTATTTTGGCTTTTCTAAAGGACTTTTTTCTTTTAATTTTTTTTTTTTAAACATTTATTTGTCTTATAGAAAGAGATACAGAGCGTGAGGGGGTACAGTCAGAGAGAGAGAGGGAGACACAGAAACAGAAGCAGGTCCCAGGCTCTGAGCTGTCAGCACAGAGCCCAACGCGGGGCTTGAACCCAAAAACTGTGAGATCATGACTTGAGCCGAAGTCGGCCGCTTAACCGACTGAGTCACCCAGTTGCCCCTAAAGGATTTTTTTCTTTCTTTCTAAGTTACTTTTTGTTTAAAAGGGGGAGAAATATTTATGGTTCTAATGCCAAAACCAGAGAAGCAATTAAAGAGGTCAGGATTTTATTTCTGTTGTTTCCCCCTCCTCATGGGAAACTGGCTTATGAGTTTTTGGTTTATTCTTCCACTGTGTCTTTTGGAAAATAAAAATGCACATTTTAATATATTTTGATAAACATAAGCATGTTGTATAGGGGGGTGTATTTGTGTGCGAAATGCACTTGTTTGTTCCCCCCCCCTTTTTTTTTTAACATTTATTTATTTTTGAGAGAGAGAGAGAGACAGAGCATGTGCAGGGGAGGGGCAGAGAGAGAAAGAGACACAAAATCTGAGGCAGCTCCAGGCTCTGAGCTGTCAGCACAGAGCCCGACACGGGGCTCGAACCCACGAACCGTGAGATCATGACCTGAGCCAAAGTCGGATGCGCAACCAACTGAGCCCCCAGGCGCCTCTCTATTCCCCTTTTCTTACCCAAAAGTTTTCATACTGTGTATGTTCTGAATTTTAAGTGATACCCTGGACAGACTCCGTAACAATATAAGATGTCTTTTGTAATGCGGCTTTGCCGTTTTTACACCTGCATTGGCACACATATGTATATATATTTACGTTTATTTAAGTGATCTCTACACCCCATATGAGGCTTGATCTCAAGACCCTGAGCTGGAGAGTCACACGCTCTTGCCGTAGCTCCGGCGGCGCCCCGGGCGCAGCGCAGGTAACAGCGCGGGATGCGCGCAGCAGCCCCTGTCAGCGGGCGGTCTGCTGAAAGACCGTCTCACACACAGAATATCTCAGCATCTTTGGAGAAGTGGGATTGAGGGTCAAAGGGTAAAGATCCGAGGGTCAACTTTGCCAAATTCGCTCTCAAAGGGTCACATGTTTTTGTTTTCACCAGTGGTGTATCCTGCTGGTGAAAATTTTTTTTAAAGTTACACATCTTAAAAAACATCACCTGAAATTTAGATTTCCATTTTCTCTTGAGAAGTGGGAAGATCTGGGGACACGCCAGTCCTTCCCGGGACCTTGGGCCTGTTTGCTGACACACGGCCCACGCACTGGTGTGTAGACATTTGGAGTTGTGAATTCTTTTTTTTTCTTTTAAGTTTATGTATTTTGAGAGAGAGAGAGAGAGAGAGAGAGACAGCATGGGCAGGGGAGGGGCAGAGAGAGAGGGAGAGAGAGAATCCCAAGGAGGCTCGAGCTGTCAGCACAGAGCCCGAAGCGGGGCTCAAACTCACGAAACTGTGAGATCATGACCTGAACCAAAAAAAGGGTTGGACGCTTAACTAACCGAGTGACCCCGTGCCCGTGGATTTGTGAATTCTTGTCACAGGATGTACCTCATGGTTTCAATGTTTATAATCCGTGAATGAGACAGAAAATGTAAATCCATTTGGGAATGTGTGTGCGTGCGAGTGCGCAGAGAGGGCTCAGCACGGCGGACACGGATTTTGTGAATCGTAGGCATCAACCTTTTGTTAAATCCGTGCATCTTCCTGTGGGGTTTTCACTCCACAGAACTTGAATAGGGTCTGAAATAGCAGGACAATCACTTTTGTTTAGGACTTTTACCTTAATTTGGGTAAGAAGCCAGCACAGAGGGAAAGGTATTTGCGTGGCTTAAAGCAGGGGCGTGGGGGGCGCCTGGTCTTGCCCTTGAAATCCAAATCACGAATCTGGATTTTTTGTTGAGCCCCTGAGCCTTCAGGCGTCTGGAGGACGGGCTGCGGCGGGGCTTCCGGCAGAAGTGGTGTCGCCGAGACGCAGAGACAGGTGCCGCCCTCTGGCTTTTGGCTTGTTCAGTCCTTCCCGGTACGCAGGTTAGTAAAGCTCTTCACTGAACCTCCTGGGCGTCCGAGCTTACCTGCTGTTAAAGAGTCGCCTGAAAGAGCGCTATTCAAAACCAGCATCACCGTTTCTGAGTGAAGAATGAAAACTGATCGGCCTTTTCCTGAGAAATGAAACTGAAAATTAGGGCAGGTTTTGTGCTTCCTGCCTTCGACCTGGTGTTATTATTCGCCGATTCCTGGAGTAAAGTGAAAACGAACTGCAGAAATTTGGGAAGAACACGGTTCCTACGGAAGAATTATGGTCTCATTCAGCACACACGGGACTTCGTGGCATAATCCTACTCTCTTTTATCTAAAAGTGCCTGAGGCCTTTGTTCCTGTCTTATGTTCAGATCATTCCCTCTGGGCGCTGAGCAGCTTTCTGAGTTCTCGGCTGCGGCCGCCGCACACTCACTCCCCGGTAACTTGGCGTGAAATGTGGGCAATTCTCCCAAATCTCCCGTCGTACATCATACCTAGACTCTTAACTGATTTTTCTACAGTTCTGTTCATCGTGGACACCGATGCCACCGACTCGGAGTGACGGACCAGGCGCGCAGCAGGGCCACGTGGAGGAGTCTTACAAGTGATCTTTATGGAATAATCCTGTGTTTGGGCAACTTTTGCCTCCGATCGCGAGCTCAGCTAGGAGCGGTGGATGCTGGGGTGCCTGGGTGCCCAGCTGGTTGAGCGTCTAACTCTTGGCGTCGGCTCAGGTGGTGGTCTCATGGTGCAGGAGTTCAAGCCCTGTGTCGGGCTCTCTGCCGCCTGTGGTCCCCAGAGCCGTCCCCAGAGCCTTGCAGTTACACAGCACGGTGGGACCCCAAGGGCCTTCGTCCTGCCCCTGGGGCCCTACCTTGTGACAGGTGGTCTGGAAAGACCAATATTTCTGATCTACCAACAATGTTAAAAAACCATACCTTTAAAAAGTCTTAAATGTGGGGGCGCCTGGGTGGAGGTCAGGTAAGCATCTGATCTCAGCCCAGGGCATGATCTAACCATCGGTGGGTTCGAGCCCCGCATCGGGCTCTGTGCTGACAGCTCAGAGCCTGGAGCCTGCTTCGGATTCCGTGTCTCCCTCTCTCTCTGCCCCTCCCCCATCCTCTCTCTCTCTCTCTCTGTCTCTCTCTCTCAAAAAAAAAACCACTTAAAATTTTTAAAAACTTTCTATAAAAGTGTTAAGTGTGAATTTTATCTCCAGGATTTAAGCGGCTCTATCCTTTACTGATAGTGTTTTCTCTCACCAAACTCCAGCAAACACAAAGAACTTCAGACAGAGGAGCCCCCACGTGCGCAGAGCTTTGGGACGTACCCAGTAAAAAATCGCCCCTGCAGTTTGTACAACCTGGTAGAGTCGCGATAGCCTTCTAACAGATCATAACTGGGGCGCCTGGCGGCTCGGTCAGTTATGCGTCTAACTTAAGCTCGGGTCATGATCTCGCAGTTCGTGAGTTTGAGCCCCGCATCGGGCTCTGTGCTGACACCTTGGAACCTGAAGCTGCTTCGGATTCTGTGTCTCCCTCTCTCTGCCTGCCCCTCCCCACCTCTCTTGCTATCTCTCAAAATAATAAATAAAACACTAAAAATAAATCTTTTTTTTTTAAATTTTTAAAAATAAAAAAATAAATATGCTCTGTTGAGCATAACTGTGATGGACTGGTTTTGATTTGAATTGAAATTTAACTCCGTTTCCTCCCAGGAGGCACACCTTATTAGTGTCTGTTAGTGGTGGTGCTAACACTGTATGTGTAGCGGGCACACACACACACACACACACACACACACGACAAAACACTCTATGAGAAAACAGTGAGTTTTTACGCATATACGCATCAGACACTGTATTAGGTGCATTTCATGCTTTTAACAATCCCAGTTGATCCACACTATTATTTTCCTCATTTTCAAGATGAAAAACTGGATGTTTGGAGGTCAGACTTGTGTATGCATGTATGTATTTGAGAGACAGTGCGGGTGCGGGAGGGGCAGAGGGAGAGCAAGAGAGAGAATCTGAAGCAGGCTCCATGCTCAGTGAGGAGCCCAACGTGGGGCTCGATCCCACAACCCTGGGACCATGACCTGAGCTGAAATCAAGAGCTGGACACTCAATGGAGTGAACCCCCAGGTGACTCTGGAGGTCAGGCCGCTTGGCCAGGCTGCACCTGGGTGAGTCCGGATTTCAACTCAGGTGCCAGGTCGGTTTTAAGTTCCAACTCACGACAGACATTCTCAGCTTGGCCAGTCCCAGGGAGTGCCAGGTTTGTTCGTTTGTTTATTTATTTACTTACTTACTTAAAGTAGGTTCCATTGTGGCCAACACAGGGCTTGAATTCACACCCTGAGATCAAGACCTGAGCTGAGCCACCCAGGCTCTCCCCCGATTTATATTACTCACGGATTCCACAGGCATTTCCTGTAAATAAGGTCATTTGGGGGAAGTAGGAAAAAGAAACTACTTCAGACACAGAAAGACCCGGGTTCAAGACCGCATGACATTCACCAGTCCAAGCTCTTCCCTCTAAGTGGGGTCTTCTTCCGTCAGTACTGGCCGCGCAGGTCGCCGTGGCGCATGCGCGTGGCCCGAGGCGCGCGCGTCCTGCCCTGCGGCTCCCAGAGCGCCGCGTGTCACCAGCGCAGTGAGGAACGCGCTGTCACCTCCCAGTTTAACGGTTTATCACGGGAGGTGACAGGAGACTTACGTGGCTTCTCGGGGTCCGGAGGGCCGTCGGATGTCAGGCTGCGGAGGACTCGGGCAGGGACGAGGCCACCGGAGTTGTCCCCTCGACCCCACGTTACGTGGCGCTTTAACGCTCCAAAGCGAAAGTGCAGCGACCTTTCTTCTTGAGTCATTCACACCCATTACATTTTTTTCACGTTTATTTATGTGTTGCGAGAGAGAGCGAGGGAGGGGGGGTGTGAGTGGGGGAGGGGCAGCGGAGAGACTCTCCCCCGCCCAGGCGCCCCTCATGCCCATTTTGTATTATAAAATTTGAACTTTTTGTTAAGGACCATGTTAAGAGGGCAGGAACGTTAGTGTGATGGGGAAGAGAGTGAGGAGGGTGCAGCGCGAGCCCCGTGGAGCGCCATCTAGTGCCCACAAGTAACACATAGATTCGTAAGCAATGACGACACTGTTTGAGATCATGCAATCATCCAAATAACGCTTCGTGAGGCCTGAACGGTGTCTCTGGCGTTTCTTTATCCCTCTAGAACAGGAGGGCTCTATGTCTCTCTCCTCGAGTGTCAAGAGGTTGTTAGAGTAAAAAAGTACGGGCTAAGTAAAAGATGCAAAAGAATTAGAACTTGTTATTTCCACCTAAAAACATATTAAGCTGTTTTCATTAAGAAAAAAAATGCCCTTTTAAAACGAGGCTGGTCATGTCCCTGATTTCCTGATCTGTTTTTTCTAGTGAAGGGGTTGTTTTCTTTTTAAACGATGTGAAATCTGTTTGGTTTTTCTTCTTGAGAAATAAATGGCATTTTTGATTTTGAGTTTTCTTAAAAATGAAAATAACTATGTTTTGATTACACAGTAGTAGGTGGTAAGAAAAATCCACACAATTTATACAAATATGAAGGCCAAGCACAGTCAGTCGTGTGCTGAGGCGACGCGGCCACGGCTGCTGCCGGCTTCTGTGCGCTTTCTCTTGTGCGCTTTTATTTATTTATTTAATTTTTTAAAACGTTTTTTATTTATTTTTGAGAGACAGAGAGAGACAGTGCGAGCAGGGGAGGAGCAGAAAGAGAGAGGGAGACATAGAATCAGAAGCAGCTCCAGGCTCCGAGCTGTCAGCACAGAGCCCGATGTGGGGCTCGAACCCACGAACCATGAGATCATGACCTGAGCCGAAGTCAGACACTCAACTGACTGAGCCCCCAGGCTCTTTATTTTACTACCATTTAAGAAACACACAAGTTAACTTATTTAGACGTGACGCCTTAGCTCTTTGTGCACAGCAGCGGGGCGCGGGGACCTTTTCACCGGGTGAAGAGTACATGGAGATTTCTCTTTAAATCATCGGGTAGCATCGTGGGCGTGGGTGCGGCCCCGGCGGTCACGGGACCAGTCCCCTCTCCGGGGTATTTGGGTTGTTTACAGTCTTTTACTGTGACAGACCCGGTTCCACGTAGAGCCTTTCCACGTCTGTCCGTCCGTGTACGAGCAGGCCTGTCCGGCGGTGCCCCGGCCCGGAGGGTGGGTCACAGACCAGCTGCTGGCGGGCGTGCGGCTCCCGTTCGCCCCCCCGGCGCCAGGAACAGCGTGTGCTCCCAAACTGTCACTTTGCCATCACGGTGAGGGAGAAGCGGAAGTTCAGTGTGGCTCTGATTCGCATTTCTGTTCCCAGCAGCGAGGACGAACCGCTCCGTGGTTGGGACCGTCAGGTGTTTAGCTCCCGGGTTGGCCTCTGTCACTCAGCGATCGCATCTCCGATTCCTCCGTGTCTGTTCTTGGTTTCCCAGCTCATGTCTTTTTAGGGCCTAGCGCTGTCCCCCTGGCTGGAGCCCAGGCTGTCCAGGCACTGCCCAAGGGCGTCTCGGCGGCTCCGAGGTTGGCCGGTATAAACGACTCTGCTCTGAACACCGACGAGCAGGGTTTGTGTGGACGTGAGTTTCAACTCCTTTGTGCAGTCACCACGGAGCACGAGGTCTGGGTCCTACGCGAAGGGTGTGTTTAGTCTGGTAAGAAACCACCACATGCCTCCCAGGAGGCTGCGCCGTCCTGCGTTTCCACCAGCCGTGGCGCAGGGTTGCTGTCACATCTGCCCATCCCCTGAAGTCCCGGTCACCAGGGCCATATTCACCGCTCGTGAAAGCAGTTTTGTTAAATTCCATTTCTTTTGAAAAATAAATACTTCATGGAGAGCTTCTGGTTTATTTCAGATTAAGCAAATTGTTCTCTTCAATTTTCTTTAATTTTCTTTCTGCAATTAATTCTCCTTTATTGTTTGTCTTACATTTGAACATTTTCTTAGTGTTCTTAGGTTAAAAAAGAGAAGTTCTTGGATTTTATGGTTTTTTTTTTCAATTGAGACAGTGAGAAACAGAGCATGAGTGGGGGAGGGGCAGAGAGCGAGGGAGACACAGAATCTGAAGCAGCTCCAGGCTCTGAGCTGTCAGCACAGAGCCCGATGCGGGGCTCGAACCCACGACCTGTGAGATCATGACCTGAGCCAAAGCCAAACAGTCAACTGACTGAGCCGCCCAGGCACCCCAAGAAGTTCTTGGATTTTAAAGATTGCTTTCATGTTTTTATGTTTCTTAATGTTTTTTTCCTTCTTTGTTAGTTCTTTTCTTGGAATTGGTGGCATCTTTTTGTAATTTCTTTAATTTCAGCCTTAAACATTTAAAATATTAATTCTTATTTATTAATAAATTATGTTAGACCAACCACTTTTATCTAATTCATGCTTTGCTCATTGGCACTGCTTATGTTTCAAAGATGTCACTTTCTTTTTTATGATGTTTCTAATATTTATTTTATTTTATTTTCTCACACATATATATTTGGGGGGGTGCAAGTGGGAGAGGGTCAGAGAGAGGGAGACAGGGGTCTGAAGCAGGCTCGTGTTGACAGGCTGACAGAAGTGAGCCCGATGTGGGGCTCGAACTCACAAACTGTGAGATCATGACCTGAGCAGAAGTTGGATGCGTAACTAACTGACCCAACCAGGTGCCCCATTTTCTCATATTTTTGGATCAGTGGAACCACTAACCAATTTGAAAAACAGTGGTAATTATGGATATCAGTGTCTTGTTACTGATTTTACTTATTTATTTTTATCTTGTTCCTCATTTTAATGAAAAAAGTATTAGTATTTACTGTTTTTTTAGCTTATTTATTTATTTTGAGAGAGAGACAGAGAGAGAGAGAGAATGAGCAGGGGAGGGGCAGAGGGAGAATCCCAAGCAGGCTGCACACTATTAGTGCAGAGCCTGATGCGGGGCTCAAACTCACCAACCGTGAGATCATGACCAGAGCCAAAATCAGGAATCAGATGCTTAACCGACTGAGCTACCCAGGTGCCGTTTACTCTTTTAAGTGATTCTTATTTGTGTGTGTGTGTGTGTGTGTGTGTGTGTGTTTATTTTTGAAAGACAAAGACAGAGCATGAGAAGGGGAGGGGCAGAGAGAGAGAGAGGGAGACACAGAATCGGAAGCAGGTTCCATGCTCTGAGCTGTCAGCCCAGAGCCCGATTCGAGGGTTGAACCCACAAACCACAAGATCATTACCTGAGCTGAGGTCAGATGCTTAACCGACTGGGCCATCCAGGCGCTCCTAAGTGATTTTTATTCTTGGTCTTTAGCAAGTAATTTTGAATGTAATTAAGATTTTTATTTATAGAGATTTTATTAGAAATGGTTAATAATTCTGAGAATGCCATTTCAGCCTCAAAGTAATTTAGATTTATTTACGTTTATTACAAACCACGAGATCATGACCCGAGCCCAAATGGAGAGCGGAACACCTAACCGACTGAGCCCCCCAGGCGCCCCGATGTGACCCTTCAGTGCTGATGGATTTCCTAACGTCAGTCACTGGTGCCTTTCTGGAAGAAAGCGGCTTGGCCATCGTGCTTATTTGATGCATTCCTGCGAAATTCTGCGTCTGTGTTCCTGAGGGAGGTGGCTCGGTGGTTTCCGGGTTCAGTGTTGCCGTCACTGGGAGGGTTCCCTGCGCTGACCGACGGGCGCCCGGGCCGCTGGCTCTCTGTCCGCCGCCGCCCCTGTGAAACGAGGCTCCTCCGTCCTCCGCTCCCAGGCCTGCCCTGAGGACGGCAGGGGTGAGGTCTGAGAGGCGCGCTGCCCGGCGGACACACGGTCCACTTCTAAATGTCAGGACAGGTTGTGTTGTCTTCTTAACATGCACTACAGCTCTCTCGGGATTTTCTGCAGTCCAGAGTAAGACAAGGGCTTTGCTGCCTTCCGCCCGGCGCTGGAGGCCGAGGCCTCGACTGAGGAGGGTCTGAGCGAAGGAAACATCTGAGCATCTGCCCATGTTTTTGTTTCTTTTCTTTTAATTTTTTAATGTTTATTTATTTTTTTTTTGAGAGAGAGACAGCCTGAGTGGGGGAGGGGCAGAGCGAGAGGGAGACACAGAATCCAAAGCAGCTCAGGCTCCGAGCTGTCAGCACAGAGCCCGACGCGGGGCTCGAACTCACGGACTGCGAGATCATGGCCTGGGCCGAAGTCGGACGCTTACCTGAGCCCCCCAGGCGCCCCAGGAACCGCCTGTGTTTTTAGTGAAGAAAACGCATCGGTGGTTGGTGTTTCCCAAGCGGAGAGGCGAAGCCCAGGCTGCTCCTTGAGGAGGGCGCCGAGGGAAAGCCGTCCCCTCCCAGAGAAGGGCAGACACGGAGGGACAGGAGGGGCCAGCTGCTCCCCGGGGGCTCAGATTCTCTGTACAAGCACGTGGCACGCTCTCTCTCCCTCTCATCTTCTGAAAACCCCACGGTCAAGCCGGACCTCTTCTCAGCGGGTCTCAGCAGCACCGCATGCCAAGAACATGGGGTTTCTCTATTTTCTCTTTTTTTAAGCGAGCGCGTCCTCCTCCAGCTGAGGAACAGACTTGTGTTTCTAAAATAAAATAAAGCCGTCGTGTTGACAACCTCACACAAGGTTGCGTGTGAACAGGGAAGTGGAGGCTGCGGCTGAGTCCCGGGCTCGTCGGCGAATGACTCGTCTGACCACGTCCTAGAGTTAGTTTTGAAGGAGGCAGGGCCAGCCTTGGGGCTCGCTCGGTCCTGGTGACGCCCGGGGTCACTCAGAATAAGATACAAACTTCTTACCCTGACTCTTCGGTTTGCTTCTATCCGAATGGACTCGTGAAGGACGCTGTTCCGGGCATGCGACCCGCCCATCTGTCCCGTGAAAACGCCAAGCTCCTACCCCTCTTGGGGCCTTGACGTTTTCCATTCCACTTGCGTGAGAGGTTTTTGTTTTTGTTTTTAATTTTTATTTATTTAAAAAAATTTTAATGTTGTTTTATTTTTGAGAGAGAGAGAGAGACAGCGTGAGCAGGGGAGGGTCAGAGTGAGAGGGAGTCACAGGATCTGAAGATAGGGTCCAGGCTCTGAGCTAGTGGTCGGCACAGAGCCCGACACGGGGCTCAAACCCACGAGCCGTGAGATTATGACCTAAGCCGAGGTCAGACACTTAACCGACTGAGCCACCCAGGCGCCCCTAATTTTTATTTTTTAAGTAGACTTCATGCCCAGTGCAGTGCCCAGCATCGACCTTGAACTCATGGCCCTGAGACAAGACCTAAGCTGAGATCAAGAGTCAGATGCTTAACGGACCAGCCAGCAGGCGCCCCACTGAAAGGCTTCCAGCGTCTGGCTCCTTCTTAAAGTTGGGCCTCTGCACAGGTGCACCTCACTGACCTCCCCTCTGTGGTCTTCCCACGGCTCCACGGGCTGTGTCCCCGATGGCCTCGGGACCGTGGGGCGCTGAGGACGGCGGCGCGCAGGTGGCCAGCCCGTGCTCGTTACCGTGAAGGAAGCTGTGTCGCCGCGGGCCAGTCAGCTCATTGCAAAATGCGGGAAAAAGTATTTTGTCAAATTGTATGAAATTACTGATATTTTACACTATGAACTACAAAGTGGCAATTTCAGGTGATTGTCCCAAATCGTTGTGATTTGTCATTCTCCTGGCTTTTTATTTAAGTTTTCCCACTACTGTCCCCCACAGAACACAGCTCTGACTCGGGTTCCTCTCCTGGTTCCTGAGGTTTCCTTCCCCTCCCCCCGCCCCGCCTCCGCTCCGGGCTGGCCCCGCCTCCGCTCCGGGCTGGCCCCGCCTCCGCTCCGGGGTGGGGAGCATCGGCCACAATCTGTACTAACTCGAGACGAGTTGGTGGCCCTTCGCTCCTACCTGAGTCCTGGCATTTTAAAAAGAGTCGGGGTCACCCACGCACATCTTCAGTTGACGGAGTTTAAGACACTTTGACAAAGTGAAATGAAACAATCCACCGTGGACGGTTGTCTTGGTTCGAGGATATCTTCTTATTTCACATGACAGAAAGCCTATATCACAGTGGCATAAATAAAGTGTATTTATTTATATGTAGTGAGAAGCCAAGACTTCTAGCCAAGAGAGAGTGATGGACACTGCAGGCCTGCCTTCCACCCTCCACGCACACACCCGAGACAAGTAAAAAAAAAAAAAAAGCCTGGGCAAAACAGATAAAACGGGGGGTTTTAAGCTGTTAAGGTTTAGGCGGTACCACACACGGTCTCTGATACCGCCAAGACCCGGTGAGTCGTCAGACGCTCCGGTCACTGCCCGCAGGTGCCTGCCATGGGCTGGGCAGTGGCCCAGGAGGAGCCCAGCAGGCCCCCTGAGTTTGGGGGTCGGACCTGGGGGTCAGAGGAGCAGAGCAGCTCGAACGTGCAGGGCAGGGTGCTGGGAGGGAGCTGCACAGAGAGAACTGGCCGATCTGCAGGGCGCCTGGCGCGGCGGGAGCCGCCCACAGCGTTAGAGCGCCTCTCAGAGCACACACGTGGCTGGAAGTAGGTCCTGTTCTCACGAGCCAGAATGAAGACGTAATGATTCATGAGCATTTTAGGTAAATGCTTCTGCCTCGGAAATAGTGTGGAATGGGGTTTAGACCTAAAAGTTGCTCAAATCTTGCCTAAAATCTTAAAATCAAGACCTGAGGGGATTAAGTTGTTTCCAAATAGCTTAATACAGCCTAGACCAAAGCTCAAGAGTCTTTAAAGGAATGCAAAAATATCCAACAGTCAATGCCCGGCAACCAGTAAGAAATCACAAGGCACGCAGAGAAGCCGGAAAATATTACCCATGACGCAAGGAAGCACCAACTGAAACTGATCCAGAAAACGGCACAGATTATAGGATTATTAGTAAAAGACGTTCACACTTATTGTAACTGTCTCCATATGTGCAGGGAGCTGGAGGAAAGATCGAATGGGTTATGGGACATTGATCTCTAGAGATGAAAACAGTTTTATAAAAAAAATACATTGGATGGGATTAATGGCAGACGAGACGCAACAGAAGATCGGTGAACTGGAAGGTGCGGATGTAGGAAACACCCGAAGCGGAACAGCAAGAAAACCCTGAATCAAACAGGCCGAGCACCAGTGACATGTGGGATACCTTCAGTGTAAACATGGCGCCTCCGCAGCTAAGGAGGTGGAAAGACTAAGTCACCGAGGAAGGACGGGCTGAGAACCTCCCACATCTGGATGACGCTCCACACCCACAGAGCCAGAAATCTCAATGACTCCAAACACGAGAGACACGAAGAAAACCACAGAAAGGCAGGCTATAATTGCATTTCTTTTAATTTATGTCTTTTATTTATTTTTATGAGACAGAGAGAGATGGTGTGAGCAGGGGAGGGTCAGAGAAAGAGAGGGAGGCACAGAATCTGAAGCAGCTCCAGGCTCCGAGCTGTCAGCACAGAGCCTGATGCGGGGCTCGAACCCACAAACCACGAGATCATGACCTGAGCTGAAGCCGGATACTTAACTGACTGAACCCCCCAGGTGCCCCTATAATTGCGTTTCTGAAAACCAGGGCTGGCGAAGAACGTCTTACATGCAGGGCAGTGTTTCCGTGCAGAGGAGCTCACATAGGAAGGGCAGCAGATTCTGCGTCGGAAACAGTGCAAACGCAATGACCGTCGAGCAGCATCCTCCAACAACCAAACAAAACACAAAACCCCAGGCTGACCTGTTAGAATTCTATCTAGTTAGAAAACAAGGCTTCAAAACCAGAGGTGAAATAACATTTTGGGGCACGCAAATGCTAGAAGAATTCGTTAGCTGTGGACTCGGCCATGAAAAACGCAGGCCAGTGACACCGGCTGAAATCTGGACTATTCGGGGAACGAAGAACACTGGACCAGGGGAGCACGTGAGTCTATATATTTCCTGCTGCTTAATCTCCGTAACGTAATTGATTGTTTACTTTTTTTTAATATTTATTTTTTCAGAGACAGAGCACGAGCTGGGGAGGGGCACAGAGAGAGACACAGAATCCAAAGAGGGTTCCAGGCTCTGAGCTGTCAGCACAGAGCCCAACGCGGGGCTCGAACTCACGAACCGCGAGATCATGACCTGAGCGGAAGTCAGACGATTAACCGACTGAGCCCCCCAGAGGCCCCTGTAATATAATCGGTTGTTTAAAGAAAAACTAATGCCAATGTGATGTGCGGTTTATACCGTATGCACGGGTAAAATGTAACATGCAATCACATGAAAATACACTCGAGGTGAGGTAGGATCACTTGAAGACAGACTGACAACTTCAGAATGTACACCCCGCACCCCAAGGCAGCTCCTGGAGGACAGGCACCCAAGAAGTAAATAATGGAGGTAAAATAAGATCACTAAAAATGCTCAGTCCATAGAAAGCAGAAGAAGGAAAAAGGTTAAAAGAAGAGATGGGACAAATAGAAAATGCCACGACAGTGGATTTAAGTTTCACCATGCTCACGATCGCGCTGGTGTAAACCGTGGAAACACCCAACTGAAAGGCAGAGATTGACAAATTGTGCAATCTTCTATCCCACCTATAGGAACCCACTTTATTTATTTAAATTTTATTTATTTGTAAATTGAGCTATAATCGACATATCACGTTTTATTAGTTTCGGGTGAACCACACAGTGATTTGATATTTTGTGTATATTGTGAAACGATCACCACAAAAGTTGCCATCTGTCACCACACACAGCTACAACTGTTTTTTTAGTGACGAGAACTTCTAAGATCTACTCTTTTAGCAACTTTCTTTTTTAAGTTTATTTATTTATCCTGAGAACGAGAGCATGAGTGAGAGAGCAGGTGAGGGGCAGAGAGAGAGAGAGAATCCCAAGCAGGCTCCATGACGTTAGCACAGAGTCCGATGTGGGGCTTGATCCCACGAACCGTGAGATCATGACCGAAGCTGAAACCAGGAGTTGGACACTCAACTGACTAAGCCACCCAGCACTCTCTCTCAGCAGCTTTCAAATGTATAGTACAGTACTGTTAATATAGTCACCGACCACACGTGACGCCCCTGGGAAACCCACCTTAAATATAAAGTCACAAGTAACTCAGAAGGGTGGAAAGAGATACAGCATGTTGACACTAATCAAAAGGAAGCTGGGTTGACTGTGTTTCTATCTGTGGAAAAGCTTCTTCAGCAAAGAAACCAGGATGGGGGCGCCTGGGTGGCTCAGTCCGTTAAGCAGCTGACTTCCACTCAGGTCATGATCTCACGGTTCGTGGGTTCGAGTCCCGCGTCGGGCTCTGTGCTGACAGCTCGGAGCCTGGAGCCTGCTTCACATTCTGTGTCTCCCTCTCTCTCTGACCCTCCCCTGCTCATATCCTGTGTCTCTCTCTCATAACAAATACAAATTAAAAAGAAAAAGAAACCAGGATGCAGAGGATCGCTTCATAATTATAAAGGGAATCGATTTATCAAGAGGTCTCAACCGTCATAAACCTTCACACACCTAATAAAAGACCATCAAACCAGATGAAGCAAATTTGATAGATGTACAAGGAGTAGAAAAACCCACAGTTACGGTCGGATTAACTCACCTTCCCGGTAATGGACAGAACAAGAGAAGACACAGAGCACATTATCACCCAAGCTGAGCCAGCAGACTTCTAGAACATTCTACCCAACAAGAGTAGAACACAGTCTTTCTAAGTGCACGCAAACATTCGCCAAGAGAAACCACATTCAGGCCATGAAACAAGTCTTCGTAAATTTAAAAGGACTTCCTGCAAAATACATTCTTTAACCTCAGGGAATGAGAAACCGGAAACCAGTAAGAGAAAAATCTCAGCCGAATGCCCAAGTGTTTGGAGACTAAATAACACACTTGTACCCAGGAGTCAAAGAAAAAAAAAATCACAGCAGAAATCAGTATTTTGCACGGAATGAGAAAGAGCACATCAGAACTTGTGAGATGCCCTGAAAGCAGGTCTGTGAGGAACTTGTAGCGTCCTGTTTGCCACGGGGGACGGTTCAAGCACAAACACCGATCTTTGGGTAGAAAAAAGTCTCCGATCAATGACTCAGCTTTCACCTTAAGAAATTCTTAACCAGGGAGTCCACAACGCTCACGGTGAGCAGGAGAAAGAAAGTGGTTAAATGTCAGGCCGGATTCAACAAAACAGGCGATAGGAAAAGTCCAAGGAAAGCAAAGCCGGTTCTTTGAGAGGATCAGTGAAATTGATAAACCTCTAATCACGGTTAAAAACAAGGCCCGGTGTTAGGAATGGTAGGTAAAGTAAGATATTGTAGGGATAATGACATCAAAATGTCACGCCATTAAATCCAACAACATAGACAAACTCATAGGTCGCTCTGGAACACAAGCATTACTTCAGCAGCCCTGTGTCTATTTTTTAATGTTTACTTTGAGAGAGAGAGAGAGAGAGAGAGAGAGAGAGAGAGAGAGAGAGAGAGAGAATAAGTGGGGGATGGGCAGAGAGCGAGGGAGACAGAATCCCACGCAGGCTCCTCACTGACAGCAGGGGCTCCATCCCATGAACCTCGAGATCACGACCTGAGCTGAAATCCAGAGTCGGACACTTAACTGACTGAGCCCCCAGCGCCCCTCCCCATGTTTATTGAAGACACATTGTTATTCACTAAAGATATTGAAAATACGTTAAAAATCCTCACCAAGAAAACGGCAGACTCAGAACGCTTCTGTGGCAGATTCTAACAAAGATCTGAACGAGGAACGGTGCAGAATCTACACCGATTTCAGGACTCGGGGGGACGGACCACTTCCCCACCCACGGGAGGCCGGCATCACCGTGGTACCGGACACAGACACGGACACTGTTTTAAGGAAGGAAAAGTGATCATGATCATTTATGCAAAGATTCTCAACGTGTCAGCAAATCAAATGCAGTAAGACGGGGACAGGTTGACTCCTCACGACCAAGGAGGGATTCTCGCAGAAACGCGAGATGGCTGGGCATTAAACACTAATCAGTGTAGTTAAACGTACCGCGCACCCCGCCAGGCGATCATCCGACAGAGCGTTCAGCAGAACCCAACACCGTCCCCTCCAACACGGTCCACGACGGAAACTGTCAGCCGCGCAGCCGTAGGAAGAAGCGTCTGGGGCGGGTTGTCCACGGCCCCTCATGCTCCCCCCACACTCCCTCTGTTGAGAACTTTGATCATGAGAGCAAGTTGACGTGTGTCAAATGCTTTCCCTTCGGAGACGATCCTACGATTTTTATCTTTCGTTTGTGGATGCGGCGCGTCCCACCCCCTGGGGTAAATTCCACTTTTTTGTGCCTTTAACGCGCACGGTTGAGCTGTTCGCTGGCATTTTGTGCAGGATTTTTGCATCCACGTCCATCGGGGGTTCTGGCCTAGGATTTTAATTTTCTTGTGATGTCCTTGTCTGGCTTTGAGCTCAAGGTACCGCTGGCCTTGTAAAAGGAATTTGGAAGGTGTGCCCTCCTCTATTTTTTTTTTTGGAAGAGTTTGAGACAGATCGGTGTTAATTCCTCATCACGTGTTTGATGGAATTCACTGGTGAAGCGAGCGGGTTCTGGGCTTTCCCGTGTTGGGAGGCTTTGGATGACGATTCAGTTAGTAACCTTTCTTGTGACTGGTCCGCTCAGATTTTCTGTTTGAGGTCATGCAGGGTGTCTACTGGATGTAAACTTTCCCAGATCTACCCGGTCCCTGGGGGGCCAGTATCTTCGGGGAGCAGGGCTGGCGATCTGTAATTTTAAAAAAGTGCCGCCCAATTACCTTCCCATCCTTCGGGTTTGGAAGATCACCAAGATGAGTCTCTTTCACCCGAGATGATGAAGTGCTTCCTTTCTTGGGTAACTGGGCGCGTGGCCTGGCAGCTGTGTCCCGGCCGGGCCCCCGGTAACGAGAGCGCGTGTCCACTAACCCGGTCAGCTCCCCCGGGCTCCCCGCGGCTCCGTTAAACAAACGAACACCTTGTGAGCCGTCTGTCTGAAAATTTCAGTTACTTACATAACTACAGTGCTTGAAGCCTTCTAGAACAAAACCCAGGCTTCCGGGAGTCTCAGGACCTGTGCCTCCCTCCCCAGCTCCCCCTCAGGAGGGCCGGCCCCCTTGCAGACCCCAGGGTCTTTGCTCTTCCTGTTCTGTGCCTCCTCCCTGCAACCTCTTTCCTGGTTTTTTTTCCTCTCTCTCTGTTTTTAAAGTGGCCTCAAATAAGTCAGTTCTGGGCATCAGAAGTGACAGAGTGTCGGCAGGTCTGCCTCTGGGGCTTCCGGGGACAATCCTTTCCTGTATCGTCCAACTGCTAGAGGCGCCCCCTCCCCGGCTGGACTCCTGCCCCCTCCCTCCCCTCCCCGGCTCAGCTCACCTCCCCCTCCCCTGAGCCCTCCGACCTCTGCTCCTGTCAGGAGGCCTCCTTCCTCTTACAAGTCCCAGGGTCCCAGCGAGGCCTGGGCTCAGCTGAGGGGCCAGGCCCCCACTCTGTCACGAGGTGCACCTGCAAAGCCCCCTTTGCTCCGGGAGGGGGTTGTGGGGCTGGCCTTCAGCTGGTCTTGCCCCAGGCGGGGGTGGGGGTGGGGGGGCTGGGGCCTGCTTCCAGCCTCCGGGACTCTGTCCATGTGGGTGCCCTCACCCCGGGCACATTCCACCATTGCGGAGGCTTCACTGCCATTCTTATCTGTTCCTCTTCACGTATCCCTTTAGAACGTGTGTCCGGCCCTGTTCCCCACGCTCTGTGACCAGCCCAGCTGGTGAGCCCAGCAGAAGGTTCCTGTCCTGGGGGGTGACTGTCCCACGTACCACTTACGCAGGGACTTGCTGCCCGCAGAACCGAGGCTCCCAGGCTGTGGGACCCACTCTCCAAGCCCTGGGAGTTAGAACACAGGGGGTGCAGCTCGGAGGCGCCCCGCGTTTGCTGGCGAGCCCCCCTACCGCCACAGGGGGGCACTCACGCTCCACGCTTGCGGCCACGCTTCTTGGGCGAGAATCTGTACAAAACAGTCCACGGTTATCACCCCTCCCTTCTGGGACACTGGCCCTTGTTATCAGTGACCGCGACGGGGCTGGGAGGGCCTCAGGACGAAGCGCCACAGCAGGTGCGTGTCCGCGGGAGCCGCCTGAGCCGCGCCCGGGCCAGGGCTCCGGTGTCACGGTTCTCGGGTCCCGGCAGAGCGCTGGCTTTCCGCGTGAGGTCCGTGGAAGTCGCCCGCCACGCGGGGACAGGCGCTCGGCCTTCGACGGCTGGGCGTGGGCTGCACGCGTTCCGTGCGGAGGTTTGTAGGGCGATGGTTCTGCGTGTGCGTGGACCCGCGCCCGGGAACAACAGAATGAGCTGAGCCTCCACGCGGCCGTGTCTCCGCAGAGCAGTGGCTGCAAACGGAAACTAGGACGCAGCGGAGCAGCCGGGCCTGTGGAGGCGCCTCCGGCCAGGGCGCCCCGCTGGGTCACCGCTGGGTCACCGCTGGAGGGGACGTCGGGGACCTCAGGGCTCTGTCACCCCCGCCCCTGCAGGGGGTCCCGGGACTCTAGAGGTTATGGGCGCTTGAAGCTTGGGGGGGGGCAGCAGCATTTTAGCAAAGGAGGCGGGGACAAAAGGTACAGATTTCCCTGGTTTCCCGTGTTTCTCCAGCTGTGCCGCCCGAGGGCCTCGGGGAGCCGGCCAGGCTGCAGGGGACCTGGCCGCACCTCACAGCTCCCGCGGGTTCTGCTGCAGGTCCCTGGGCCGCCCTTGAGGAGCGCGGTGCAGTCGGGCACCGCCCGGCCTCGCCCCTGCCCCTGGCACCTGCGGCTGGACGGGAATCCTGAGCAACACGGAGCTCGGTCCCCGTCCCACCGAGGCTACTGTTGGGGTTTGGTCTCCCATCCAAGTTCTAACCAGGCCCGATCCTGCTTAGCTTCCGAGATCAGACAAGATCGGGCGCGTTCAGGGTGGTGTGGCCGTAGGCTACTGTTGGGGTTTGGGAGTCGCGGCTGAGCCACTGCTGACGTTTCATGAGCAGCGAGCTACAGCTGAGCCAGGAAGGCGGGGCCGGGCGTGAGCTCGGTGGGAAGTCCGGGGGGCACGCTGAGCGGGATGCACAGGTGCTGCGGGCAGAGGACGTGCAGGGGTACAGAGAGGGCCGGCCAGGAAGCCCCTGGGGCGGGAGGGACCGGGTCGTCCCCGTGGCTGCAGTGTCGTGAGAGTGTGTTGGGAGACGCGGGAACGGGCGGGATGTGGGCAGAGCCGGGTGAAGTGGGGACCCCAGCACTAAGGGGACATGCGGACTGGCGGCCCCCCTCTCCTTACGGTAAATTACGCATTTCCATGGACGAACCTGTCTCTGCAAAGAGCAGGCACAAATCCTATGCTTGACCTTGGGCCCAGAAACTGAGATGCTCTGGGACTCCCCACCAGAGGGCAGCCTGAACCACGCGGCAGGTGCAGTAGAGGATTCTCCTGTGAAAGTCCCGGAGACACAGTGTCCCCAGAACCGGAAACCCCACACACAGCCCGCTCCCCTCCTCCCGCTCCCCTGCTTGTCTCCGGGGGAAGGAGGTACTGAGCTCTCTCCCTGATCCCTGCCAGGCGTCCTAAGTGCAGGCCTGGCGCCTCACAGCTACAGAGGGCGTTATGTCCATCAGGATGGGATCCGGGCCCCTGGCAGGTGCGGGGTTGGGGCGGGGCTTGCACTCGAGGGAGCTGGTCATGGGGACCAGGGGCCACGTGCTGCACGTGGCCCACCTTAGAGGCACAGCAGTGGCCTTGGCTCTGTGTCCCCCACTCCCTTGGAGAGAGGAGCCGGTGACAGACAGGCCTCCCAGGGGAAGCCGGAGGCAGCCATCGGGTGTGAGTGCCGCCGGCCAGACGTCAAGTGCAGGGCGTGAAGGGCGCTGTGGGAACAGGGCGCTGGCATAGCCATCCTGCTTACATTTTCTTGGGTTCGTGTGGGTGGAAATAACAGGAGCCCCGTGACCTCAGAGCGCCGAGGGTCAGCCAGGTCTGGAAGGCGGCCGTATGCTCAGTGTGGGCCCTGCCACACCGACTCCTGATCCTCATCATCTTACACAGGTGCTCCCGCGTGTCCCCACGCTGAACGCGGGCGGCCAGTTGGGCCACACGTCTCGCGTCGTCCTGGACGGAGCTCCCAGGAGTGGACCAGCCGCCGCTGAGAGCCCAGTCCCACCGGCGACGTGCTGCTCAGGACGCGCCCGGAGCAGCTCCTGGCTGGGCTTGGGCTCGCTCCAGCCTGGCTCTGCAGGGGGCAGGGCCGTGCTGCCGGCCACCACCTTCGCTTCTCCCTGGGAGAAGGGTCTTGCACCGGGTCTGTGCGCAGCAGTGGGGCCCCGACCGCCACCCGAGGGGCGCGCAGGGGTGTGTCTGTGAAGGAGGAAGAAGCCGCGTCCCGCACCGGCGTCCGATGTGTGTGGCTCGGCTTGTTTTGCCAGTGGCCGTGGTCTTACACATACAGACTGCGTTTCTTCTGAATCTGGGGAGACAGCGCTATGAG
This sequence comes from Helogale parvula, assembly GCA_004023845.1. Taxonomy (NCBI): domain Eukaryota; kingdom Metazoa; phylum Chordata; class Mammalia; order Carnivora; family Herpestidae; genus Helogale; species Helogale parvula. The sequence goes on from PJEM01008944.1 coordinate 55,443, forward strand.
AACCATACGGGGCGCTGTCCCCCGGGCCCGGTGACTTCTGGTGTTGGGACCACAGCGGGCCTGACTCGATGCAAGTGGACTGTGTCCCTCAGGGCTCCTGAGCGTCCCACCTCCTGAGATGCTGTCTTCAGCATCTAGACGTGTGGGCTGCTCGGAGTCTCCCGAGGAAACCTTTTCCGGGCCATTCTTCTCGAAGAATCGGGTTCTGTCTCTACGCTTGGAAGGGAGGTGCCTTTGGAGTTCGGCACTGCCTTCACGGGCCGTCTCTGCCAGTGCATGTTTTATGGCCAGATGATGACCAGGCCTGGCTGTTTGGACCGTCGTAAATTCACAAGACAAGTTCATGGGGACCTTGCCAAGGGCGTGCCCATTGGCTGTTGCATCCCGTGTGGTTGGGGGGAGGAGGGGGTGGCAGCTTGGCCGAGAACAAAGAATGTGTAAACATTCCCCCCCACTGATATCAAGTGTATTAGTCAGGTCCTGGGGTGCAAGCCGCAGGCTGACGCTGGCTCTCTTGTGCAACCGGGGACATTGGGATGTTGGGAGCTCACGGAGCTCTCTGTTGGGGGCTCAGGCCTGGAAAAGAGTGCCAACCCAGGTAGTAAGGTGGCTCGGGACGGCTGGGCCAGAGGATCCCAGGCGAGGCCGGGGGTGAGAGCACACTGCCCGTCCGTCATCTGGGACGTGAGGGTCCAGGACACACAGTTCTCTCCGTTTTGCAGGGGGGAGGAAACAGGGTCCACAGGCTGCAGGGGGGGTGGTCAGCCAGCAGGAGGCCCAGCTGGGGCTCGCACCTGGGCCTCGTCTCTTCCAAAGCCCGTGTCCCGTTCTACCATCCAGTGTGGGGATTGCTGGGCGTCAGCCGTGACTTGAAATATGCTCTACTTTTCACCAGGAGGACTTGGAATAAGACGCTGCAATTCAGATCAAGATAACACGCAGCCAGGAAAAGTGAGCTGCAGGGGTCAGAGGTTAAATTTCCCCACAGGGAGGCAGTTTTGGGAAATCTGGAAGCGTTGGAGGGGCGGGGAGGGAGGGGCAGGGAAGGGGATAACCTGGCCCCAAAGTGGGCTGCTATCATCATCAAATATTTCCCTAATTGCGAAAAAATGAAGGGACTGAAGAAAGCCAGGAAAATAAAGTCCAAGTGTTCTGGGCGTTGGCTTTTTTGGCAAAGCAAATTTCTCTGTAATCATTTTTAAAAAGATATAAAAGGCATTGCCTCACACAATGATCTCTGAAGCCTGGCTTTCATTTGCTTCTTTAGAAACATCGCATTTCGAAGGGAGCCGTTAGCTGAAGGTGGTGAATGTGTCTGTTAATTGCTTCCTATTATAAATCTGAGCAACATTTAACGCCACGAGGGGATGCAAACTTATCGGGAAGCTAAAAGCAGACAGTGCCTTTGGCTGAGTTTCAAGTGCCATTCTCCTCATGGAGCATGAACGTCTTCACCTGTTTCTAGAACACCCTTTTGTCTCGCTTGGAGAGATGGGGGAGGGGCCCTGTGCGGGTTCACGCACCGTGTAGGAGGCCGGAGCAGGCGGGCCGGCCACTCAGCAGGGTGATGCCCAGCAAGGCTCCGGTCTGGTGAAAAGTGCTTAACCCCGAGCGTGGCAGGAACGCAGGACCGAGCGACGTGGCCCCGCCGCTCGCCGCCTTAGGCGTTGGAGCACCTGCGGGGTGGTCTTACTTCGTTTGTAAATCCTGTTTGTAAATCGGTCAACGCCACTCTCTGCACAGAGACTCCTGGCATCACACATCTTTTCAGAATCACCCAGAGTGAACCATACACAGGCTTTAGAAAAAAATTTAGAATTTCCAGCATCTCCAAATCCCCCCCCATCAGAAGATCTCACAGACGGGAGCCCTCACTCCCGCCTTGTGGAAAGGGTTGTCCTCGAGAGGCAGGCACGTGGCCTCGGGAGCAGACCCCCCGGCTTTCCGGCTGTGCAGCGCCCCCCCCCCCTTCCTCCATCGCTGTAGCAGACACGGCCCATCTCACCCGCGGTCTTCAGCTCACCTTCCCGGCGACGGGTGGGAGCTCAGACCCTCCCAGACCCTCGCCAGCGTCCGGGGGAGTCAGGCTTTGTACTTGTCGCCATCCTGGGCTGTGCGTAGTGGGAGATCGCTGTGGTTTTAGTCTGTGTTTCCTAATGACTAATTGCTGTTGCTCAATTGTTCGTGTGATTAGAGGCCCTTCGTGCCTTCCCTTTTGGGAACAGTCATTGTCCCAGAAGTGGCTTCTCCCCTGACTTGTCCAGCCTCTTCCTGGCCTCCGAGAACCGGCCCCTCACACGGCTCCCCGGACCCCAGCCCCAGCTGCGCGGCCCCCGATCCCTACAGGGCCGATCCCCGGCTCCTTGCGATCCCAGCCGGAGGCAGAGGGCAGGGGACCCCTTGTTGATCTGTCGCACCAGGTCATCCTCCCCTTACACGGAGCGCAAGCAAAACACATCGGAGCCTTATTTTGATTTTCCATCGGGTGACTCAAGCCTCTCTTTCTGGCCTGGAGGCAGAGAGTGAGTTAGGGATCTCCTGGTGCAGATGAGCAGGTGCACGGGGCGGGGGGGGGGGGGGCAGTGGGAACAAGACACGCACCAGTGCTGAAAATACTACCCTTCCTAGTGTCGGGCTCATTTCTCAGAGGAAATCCTCAGCAGAAGTCTGATCTGTGCAGCAGGGTCCCCATTGCCCCGTCCTCTGCATCGATTCCCGCCCCCTGCCCCCCATAACCGAGAGCAGGTACAGATGCTCTCGGGCGGAGTGCCGGCGCCCACAGGGCTCACCGCATGGCGCACGTGGGGCGCGGGCACTGCCAAGGCTGTCGGGCGGCAAGGATGCGGGTCCTCTGGGCCAGAGCCCCGCCTCACGCTCACCCGCGTCCCTTCTCGCTCGCCACGGGGGATATGCTGGCGGCTCGTTCCTGCAAGGGCTGCTGCGTCATCCAGAGTCGGGCCTCGGGGTTGTCCAGACACAGACCCGCTTCTGACTGAAGAAGGCTGACGCGGCCGGGCAGCCAACTTTCCTCAAACAAGAGGTTATTCATCTGAAGAACCTCATGCTAAATGTAGAGGCGAAGGGGGGTCAGAGGCCCCCCGGACATGTAGCGATTTTGAAGGCCCCGCCTTGGTAGAGGATGGTCTTTGTTTTCTGCTCATAAGCAGAAGCCGGGGACACGCCTGGTTTGTGCGGTTTGGGAGGAGAGACGGCTTCTCTGCCGTCGATCTCAAATCCTGGAACTCAGACGGGCGGACTCCGCGTATTCGGAAAAACAGGAGCGAAGAACTGGACATGCGGTGAGCGGGTGGCGGCCCGGGTTGTAGAAGGAAACGTCCTCCCGTGTGTGCGACGCTGTATAAAACGGGATTTTCACGACTCACGTTGTGTGCCGGCTCCGTGCTTCTCGGAAGGAAGTGAGACGTTATGTACCCTCTGCCCTTCCTCCATTCCCAGAGGCGTGTTCTCTTCTCTACCTATCCTTCCAGAACATTCCTGTGACTCCACAAACACTTCTGTAGAGAGAGCATGTGTCTGCGTGTTTCCCGCCACGGGTGTCAAGCTGTGCTGACGGTTCTGTTTTCCCTGCAGCCTCTCCCGGAGCCCCTGCGGCTCGGCGCCTGGAGACCGCACCCCTTCTCTTCGCTGCTAGGCCACCCTGCGAAGTATGGGGGCTCCGTTAGCTAGTTCAGAAGCGCTCAGGGGAGTTCTGAAGCCTCTACAGTGCATGCAGTTTGACAACTGGCTTCCATGACCAGGCGATAAATGATCTTGGGTTTCTTTTTGTTTCCTAAAATTTCTGTCACTCTGAGGATTCCCCCTCTTAGTGTCTGCAGCGAGTCAGGGTGCCTTTCTGGTAGCATCTCCCCCGTGAGGTGCCCGCCTTCTCCTCTATTTTCATTCACCTCAATTAATTGGGCCCTCTCTCCCGTTCCCTGATAACTGAGGTTTAAGTACTCACGATATCTCTCTGATGTTTATCAGAAGCTAGTCTGGAGATGAGTCAGGGCGGGAGCCCACGCCCGGGGCTGCTAACGGCGTCCCACATCTTTCCAGCCCACGGAGCAGGGCTGACCGTCAGGCTGACGCAGGAGGGCCAGGCTGTGGGACAGGACCTCACGCCCATTCGCCTGAGCTCCTGGATACAGCTGTGCCTGCAGCCAGAGGCACTGCCGGCCTCCTCCCCCACCGCACCACCAACACGTTTTCCTTCTGCGCCCGTCGGATGGGCTGGCAACGGCCCGGCCCTCCCACACGGAGCCCGGTGTCCGACGTCGTCACTCTTTCGGTGTCTTCTCTGGTTTTGGCGTCCTCCGCGAAGTTGTTTTCTCTCCTCGATACCGTGTTCCTCTTCGCGATGTATTTCAACCGTGGAGAAGACCAAAGCACCAAGGTGGACGCGGCTTGAGTCCTCGGTGGCTCGACTGTGTAGCGGTGACTACGCGTCCTGGTGTCTTAGTTCATGTTTGGCTTCGGTCACGTGGCGCAAAAAAAATGTAGCAAGAGTTCTTTCCTACGCAAGGATGGCATAACCTCTCTGGCGACACATTTTGTGGAGATCTTAACTCAAGTGTGCGGGGAAGGGACATATGGAGGGGGCCTGCCGCTGGCTCGTCACCATTACATTTTCTTGTGCTCGTCATTCTTGAGTCCCTGCCAAGAGCTTACATCCAAGTGCCTCCA
>PJEM01008944.1:60225-76730 GCA_004023845.1 Helogale parvula
CGTAAGGCGCCTCAGACTTAATTTCAGGCAGAGCAAAGCGTGAGGGGCACGATTTCTCTCAATGAGAGTCTGCTGGGCGCCTCGGCCCCCCCCCCCCCCATGCTTGACGACTGTGGTGAGCCGGAAGGGGCTGTCGGTAAGGGCGCAGCAGGGATAGAACGGGAAGGGCTTTTTATGTGAAAGAAAGAAGATTCTTTTACAGGGAAGATGCCATGAGGCTGGGAAGGCTTCCAAAGTCTTTCCACTGTCACACGTGCTTAAAAATACCCCCTTCGGTGGTGCGTGTAAGAGCCTGCGTGTCTGAGATGTGCGCGTGAGAAAGGAGAGACGGAAAGGGGGTCACCAGGTGCGTGTGGGGCTGTGATCCCTACGTGTGTGTGTACATGAGTGGCACAGAACAGCAAGGTAGGGTAGGCTTTAAAAATGTACACTTTTTTTTTGCAAACTATTTTCGTTTGGAATCTCAGGACACGGAGTGGCCGCACAGTGCCGTGGCTGGGAATGTGGGGGCCGGAGTAGGACTTCCTCGTGTAAATCTTCACTCCCCTCCTCATACATCGCGTGACTAGGAACTGACGTCACCTCGCTGGGCTTCATTTTCCTTCGGAGCAGCAGTTAATAGTCCCATGTGCCAGGGGCACTTGGGTGGCTCAGCCGGTTGAGCATCTAACTCTTGATTTCAGCTCAGTGATCTCACGATCATGAAATTGAGCCCCACGTCAGGTTCTGCACTGAGTGTGGACCCTGCTTGAGATTCTCTCTCCCTCTTTCTCTGCATCTCCCCTTCGTGGACGGGTGCTCTCTCTCTCTTCCAAAAAAAAATCGCAGGTACTCCAATGGGGTCGTTGTAGGGATGTGAAGAATTACTGTACGTCAGCACTTTGAACAAGGTCTGCGTGTGGTTGCTGTGTTGTGTTTGCTATGAGGACGATGATGAAGATGATGGGGATGAAGATGATGATGAAGGTGAGGTTTGTGATCATGATGAAGATGTCTCTGTTGATGGTGGTGATGGTGATGGTGATGGTGGTGCTGATGATGGTGATGGTGATGATGATTTTGGTGATGGTGGTGATGATGGTGACGGTGACGGTGGCGTTGATGAAGGTGATGTCTAGGATGATGAAGACAACGGTGATAAACACAGATGTGAAGAAAGGGTGACAATCATACTTCCCTCTACCAGGACTGTGCGTTACCTGGCACAGCCCGACGGAGGAGCTCCTCATTACGACTACAGACACAAAATGTCTAAGATCAAGCAAAGAATATGTTTGTACTAAAAATGTCAAAAAAACATGGTTTCAGATACATGTTCTCATCTTCCAGAACAGGGAAACCCCATTGCGCTGCTGCCTCCTCCACTGTTCTCCGAGGTCTTGGATTCTGCATTCCTTCATCTGTTCAGCCCAGGAGCTGCACAGATTCAAGATTATTTTCCTACTGGAAGGAAAGAAAGACGGGTTGTAGACATAGTATTACTCTTGGATGGGGCTACGAGCCGAGGTTGTCCTTCCCATCTATGTCACGGCTGTTCCTGTGGGTCTGGGTAACGCGCTGCACGGTCTATGCAGTCAGCGTCAGTCTGCTCTGCTGGTGTATAATCAGCGGCTTAGTCCTCACACAGCACCTCCTGAGCGCTTTGTGTGCTAAAGAAGTATTTTATTCTGATCTTCCGAATGATTTTGGAAAGATTGTCCTCAAGTTGTGAGTGTATACATTGGGAAAGTTTTGCCCTGGCCCCTACCCTAGTTCTCAGGTGGACTTTGGCCAGCCCGCCGTCCCCCCCTACAGGATATGGTTTGGAAGCTAAAATAAATGATTTCAGAAGAATAGTCTTTCAGTAGGTTTACTATCACTTAGTTTAAATAGATTAGAAATGGTATTATTTCCTCTGTTTCTAATTACCACTCGGCACACTCTGGTAATCTCTGAGTACGTGCGTGAGGGAAGCCACTACAGGGCAGTCCCTGCTATTCTAGGAATAATCCGATGAAGGCGCAGAAGAGGGACAGGCACAGAAATGGTACCCACGCAACCAGCATATTGACATTAATAATAGTAAGTGACTAGTTTAAAGGAACCTGTAAGAGACTACGTTCAGGATTCAGGAAATCTAATGGGGGAGAGAGAGAGAGAAAGAGAGAGAGATTCTAAAGAGCCTGTGAGTGCAGAGCCCGATGTGGGACTCAAACTCAGAAACCATGAGATCATGACCTGAGCCGAAATCAAGAGTCAGACACTTAACCTATTGAGCCCCAGGAAATAGGATTTTTAATCGTTGCACAAGTGGTGTGTTTTTATTTAGTGGATGAACCACTTGCAGTTGTTAAGTGTGAGACAAACAGATGAGTTCAGGACATAAAAACTCTATTTCCAAAAATTCTTCACATTCTGGGCTAGGCGATTTCTTAAGTGTGGTTTATAGACATCCAAAATTTAGGGATAAGGAAATAAAGTAATTTGGACTAAAACACATCGACTATTTATGTATCTTTGTTCTGTGACCCAGATGATCATCTCTGTGGCACACGTGGATGTTTCGGGTAATTCCCATTAGCCATCGCTGGATGTGGCTGTCCCCCGTCCCCACCGCCAGGGCGCTGAGCTCTGTTTCTGCGTCCTGACAGGGCCACCCCCATTTCTGTGCCCGCATTTACATGTGCACGCGGGGGGCCTGTTCCTCTATGCCATCCCCCCAACACCAGACAAGGTCAGCAAACTCATCCCTTAGAGCAGCTGACACTCCGATTAGACAGTTGGTGGTAGTGTTACTTTGTTTAAGAAACTGCAATAAGAGCTAACCCGTCTTCTCTGGAATTCTCGGGGGGCCGGAGGCTCTGCGCCAGGAGGCCAGGCTGCGACGGAACCCAGCAGCTGGGAGTTCCTTAAACTCTTCCCTCCCAGGAGTTACTGGAACATTTTCGGGGCAGGAATGCACAGCGATCGCTTAGCTGTACGACCAGCTACATTCCAAGTAAAATAGCCTTTTTTTTGTTGGTTTTGAAGATGTAACTATAGATTATCTTCTTGGAGGTCAAGTGAGAGGCAGAAAGTCCAGCCTGATGAGACTCCCGTCATCTGGAAGGGGACAGTGTTAACGAGCTCGCCCCTCCCCCTTGGTCCTGTCCGCTCGCCAGAATAATGTCTGATTGATTGAATTCCAAGGGACTTGATTGCAGAACAGACTTGGGCTGGGATGCGAGGGCTCCGAGGTCGGTCTGGGCCCTCAGGTCTCAGAAGAAAAGGTAACGGGACAGATGGGTGATGGCTGAGCAGGGTGGAGAAACCTCCTCCTTGTTTTTTTAAAAAGTGACTTTTAAGGAAGTGACTGTCCTGTCAGCTGCCTCTGTTCTGTCCCAGCGCGGCTGGCAAGGGAGGTGCATTCCACGGACTCTTAGCAAAGCAGCGCATCGAAAACAAATGGATATGGGTGAGCCCCGCAGGGGGCCGGGGGGCCGCGGGGAGACAGACACTTGAGGAAGCGAGCGGAGAAGTGGGTATTTCCATCGCCTTCAGCTACAAACCAGAAACTCAACAAGGACATTTTTAGTTCTGCGGGCGGTGTCTGAAGTGGTTCTTGTGGGCGGCGTGTGAGTTCTCGAGGGCCTGGCCAGCCCACGGGGGGGACCGCTGTGATTCAGCCCTGCGACACGAGTGGAGAGGCCTCCAGGAGACCCCACTGGGGCCCCCAAGCCCCTCGCTCTGCCTCAGAGCCCAGCTGCCGGGGGCCCCGGAGGCAGACCTGTTCCCACTTTCTCACGACACCCCGAGTCTCCCCAGTGATCGGGCCGCTCCTGAAGGGCCCCAACATGGCGGCGGGGTGGCGATAGGTTCCAGTCTGCCCTCAGGCCCTGGCAGTCACCCCTGCGGACACTCTGGGCCCTGGCAGAGCAGGGGCTGGTTATCCATGGATTCTGGGCTTCTCATGGGCTCGCACCTCCCTCCCCTTGGCCAGTCCCCGGCTGCCAGCCTGTTCCTCTCCAGGGTCAGTCTTCTGAAGTCACGTGACCACCTGCCTGGCTGCTCAAACCCCACCCCCAGGAGTCAGCGTTGGTTTCCCAGAGTCCCTCTTTGGCCTCATCCGGGTCACTGTTACGTCCCCACCACTCTGTTTCCAAAAGTACATCCTGAGTGTCCTAGCTCTCTGCATCCCATCCCCCGCCCCTCCCCTGGGTGCAGGCCACCATTACCTCTTGCTTGGATGTCTCCAGAAGCTTCTAAATGATATTTTCTGCTTCCAGGGACGTCCTGCCTTCCAACAGTCTACCATCCACACGGCAGCCAGAGCAATCCTGTGAAAACACAAACTCACTCAAGTGCCCGCCTGTCTGAACCTTCCGGTGGCTTCCTGGTCCCCGCTGGATCCGGCCCTGCGCCTTCATGGTCTCTGGAGCCTGCTTCCAGCCTCCTCTTGGCCTCCCTCCTTTGCTCGCCATCTTCTGGCCACGGCAGTGTTTCTAGTTCTCATCAATACCGGGCTCATCTTAGGGACCCCGCGTTCCCTCACCGGCTCCTCCCTCACAGCTCCGCGTGCCCGGCTGCCTCAGGCCATTCAGGGCTCAGCCCAACCACCAGCTTTCAGCTAGAATGTTCTTCCCCGACCCTCAGCTACAGCGATACGTCCATGCCCTCCCCACCCCCGGGGCAAGAACAACAAATAGCATCGTATTCTATTTGAAGCACTTACCGCAATGCTCAACGTCCTCCCCTTTCGTGGGCTCGTGTGTCCCCCCCTCCCCCTGGAAGGGAAGTTTCTGGAAGGCACACACCTGCGTACAGCTCCACCCCCAGGACTCGGAAGAGCATCTGGTGTGCAGTGGAGGCTCCGTGGATATTTACAACAAACTAATTCTCGAGGGACGGTGGCGGACGGACTGCAGAGGTGAGGGGTGCCGGCCCGGTTCGCTACCTTGATGGGCTTGTGGGCAGGGGTGGAGGTGACCCGCAGGTTGCTGGTACCAGGCCGGAGCCGAAGCTTCTGTGAGGTTATGGACGCATTTAAAAAATATTCCAAAAAATATATATATTCCAGGGGTGCCCAGGTGGCTCAGTCGGTTAAGCGTCAGACTCTTGGTTTCGGTTCAGGTCACGATCTCACGATTTTAGGGATTTTAGGAATTCCTGCTTAGGTCCCTCTCTCCCTCTCTCTCTGTCCCTCCTCCACTTGTGCCGTCTCTGTTTCTCACAAAATAAATAACCTTAAAAAAATTGAAATAGAAAAATTCCACTGGGCGGATGGAGGAGGTGGTTGTAAGAAAAAAGGCAGGTGACAGGTGCCTGGTTGGCTCAGTGGGCTAAGTGTCTGACTTCAGCTCAGGTTACAATTTCGCGGTTTGTGAGTTTGAGCCCGGTGTGGGGCTCTATGCTGACACCTCAGAGCCTGGAGCTGCTTCCGATTCTGTGTCTCCCCCTCTCTCTGCCCCTGACCCGCTCATACTCTTTCTCTGCTCCTCCCCAGCTCACACCCTGTGTCTCTCTCTCAAAAATGAATAAATGATAAACAAATTTTTTTTAAAAGAGAAAAAAGGCGGACATTGCGTTGTATCTCCTGACTTCTCAGCATCATAATCACATGAGCTAATTGTCTCTCTCTGGAGAGCCCTAATCAATACACCTCCCCTCCCTCCCCTCACCCCACAGTTATATATTAAGCCTGAATTTGATTCCATAGGAAGTTGATATGATGTGGCCTTTGAGCTCTGAGAACTCATGGTCGGGTAAGAAAGCTAAAATAAGGACACGAACACTCGAATTCAAGGCAGAACTTACGGAAGCCGTTATGTCCTGGGTGCCCAGAGCGGAGGCCGACGGTGAGTGGTGTGGCCTCGACCATGAGGGGCGTGGCTATGACAATAAGGGTGTGACTACGACTGTGGGGGTGTGGCCACGACATGTGTGTGGCTACACCTGTGAAGGGCGTGGCTATGACAATGAGGGGGTGTGGCTACAACCATGAGGGGGCGTGGCTAAGGGCATTCATTCAGGACCCATGCTCTCTAGGTTCACTAAACTGCTCTCCTGTTTATGACTTGTGTGATCTTTGGCAAGCTATTTGACGGTCGGTGACTCTGTTTCCTCACATGTAACATGTAGAAACTATTAGTACTACGTCATAGGATTATCAGAAACACTAGACCACACACTGCGTATACGACGCCTAGAACAGCACCTTGATTCAGCGTTCAGGAGGCAGCACTGCGGGTGGAGACGTCGGGCCGTGTTCGGATTAGGATACAGCAGGGCAGGGACCCTGGGGCCGTCGCAGGCGCAGGGGGAACAGGAGGGCAAGGGGGGGAGGCGGCCAAAGCTGGGACGCTTTGCTGGGAAGACGGGAAGGTGATGGTTGGGGATGTCGGGAAGCCACGCGGGACGACGGTCGGAGACGCTTAGGAAGCATTCTCACGGCGGGTGATTGTCACTGAAGACCTCGAGGCAGAGAAGCTGCGGCGATGCCTTTATTTCTGCAAGAACTGACCTGCTTAGAACGTTGGTGACACATAATGACTCGGCGAGACTCACTTGATATGGGTTTGTGTTTTGCTTTTTCTTTTCTAGATCCTTAGTGCGGCAGCCCAGGGGATTGATTTGGGAGCCTGTCTTCCTTTATTGTAAGCGTTCAGTGCCCTGAGTTTCCCCCTGAGGACGGACCCCACCAATTCTGATAGGTCGTATTTTCATTTTCACCCAGTTGAAAAGATTTTCTTTTTAAAATTCTTTTTTAATGTTTTTTAAATTTATTTTTGAGAGACAGAGAGAGACAGTGCAAGCAGGGGAGGGGCAGAGAGAGAGGGAGACACAGAATCTGAAGCAGCTCCAGGCTCTGAGCTGTCAGCACAGAGCCTGACACGGGGCTCAAACCCACAAACCGTGAGATCATGACCTGAGCCAAAGTCGGTTGCTCAACCGACTGAGCCACACAGGCGCCCCTGAAAATATTTCCTAGCTTCCCTGGAGCATTACTCTTCTACCTGTGGATTGGTTGGGAGCATGGTGTTTAATTTCTGAGGAGCCGGAAATTTACCTGTTACTCTTCAGTGATTGTTTTCTGGTTCAATTTCATTACGTCCAGAGGCATACCTGGTCTGACTTCACTTATCTACGTTAATTAGGATTTATTTTATGGCCTAGGATATGATCTTACTCGGTGAATGTTCCATGTGTGTTCTGTGCTTGCTGGGTGGAGCGTTCCATAAATGCCAATTAGATCCAGATGGCCCACCGCCTTGCTCATGTCTTCTAACCCCCGGCCCATTTCCTGTCTCCCCGGCCTGTCTGTGGCGGGGAAAGGAGTGCTCACGTCTCCAGCTGCAATCAGGCATCTGTGTATTTCTCCTTTCAAGTCTGTGGGGTTTTCTTTCCCGTGTTTGGAAGCTCTGTGGACAGGTGCACCCACGTGGTATTCTTAGGTCTTCTTGGTGAATTGACTCTTTTATGGATGTATTATTCCTCTTTGTCTTTGGTAACATCCTGATGTCTGTCTTGTCCGATATTAATAGAACCAGTCAGCTTTTTACTTTCGTTTTGGGATTACTGTTTGCGTGGTATAGCTTTTTCCATTCTCTTTTTATTTACCTGAGTCATTATGTAGAGAGCGTGTCCTTAAGTCGTCATGCAGAACCTCGTCTGAAAGATTCTGTCTTATAATTGGTGTGTTACATGTCACTTCACTATTGGTGAGTTTGGATTGAGGTCTACCATTTTGCACACATTTTTTTTCAGTTTGCTTCTTTTTTGTTTGTTTCCTCTTTCCTGGCTTTTTTTTGGTTTATTGGAGTCTATTTTAGCTTTTCATTTTATTTATTTTGGTTTTGACTCTATCTCTTTGCATCATTTTTTTAATGGTTGCTGTAGGGATTACAGAGTACATTCTTGACTTTTCGCGGTTTAATTAGAATCATTATTTTACAACTTCAATTTGAATATAGGAATCTCATCTCCCCATGGGTCTCTCTATGCACAATTGTCTTACATGCTCTGTTTGCAGACGTTAAAGTCTCCCCCAGCCAATGTTTTTGTTTTCGCTTTTGCTTTCCACTGTCAAACGCGTTTAAACATTTTGGGGGAAACAATACTATGTTATATTTACCCACACAGCTACTTTTTCTGTTGCTCTCTCTCCATTTCTAGAGATCGGAGCCCAAGGAAGGTAAGTGAAGACTGAGAAATAGGAACGAAGCTCCTGGCCAGCTCGCCGGCGTCCTGAAGGCGGCCCCGCCTTCCTCTCCTCTGGACTTTTCAGAGCTTGCGCACGTCACGTTTTCCCTGGGTCTTTAAGACTGTTTTGAGCTGGGGTTTCTGTCACCTGTGCCAGGAAGCACCTGACTGACACAGACTTAAAGGAGGAGGTTTGGGGGGTGGGGTGTTATGATAGTTGTTTGATTACAGGTTGGGTTATTTTACAAGATTCTGCCGAAATTCAGCTTGATTTCATATCCAAGTATCTGTCTTTTTTAAAACTTCTGGTTTAATACCATTCACAGGGTCTTTAAGAAATTCAGTGTGTGGTATTTGGCGGGAGAGGCTCTCCCGGGAAGGAACCTCCTGAAATGCGGCGCCAGGTCTGAAGGTTTCTCCGGAGCTCGACGCTCTTAGTCACCAGCATGGCGAGTAAAGAGTTAATTTCCAAAAGGTGCAAGATAATTGATCGTCTTTCCCTCTGCAGCTGGTTTCACTCCTCAGTGGCGAACTGTGTCGTTTGCCGGGTGATGTGCTAATTGCTCACACGATGATGGCGGTGGCAGTGACAGACGATGATCACTCGGTGCTTCCTGTCCCTTATGATCCCGTCTGCTAATGAAAATGGACTTGTAGGCAGGTGTCCCGTGACTGTTTAAGCAGCCGAATCCAGACACCAGGCACCAAACTCACTGGGGATTGAGGAATTATCTAAGACGGGTGCTCAAGATGAGGCCCAAATCAGCATGTCAACTGTATCGGTTAGAGACGATGTTCAAGTGCACACGGCTGAAACGTCCACTCCGATGGCTCCGCCGAAGAGAGGGAGGGCATGGCAGTCCCCCGACGTCACCGAGGACCCAAGCTCTCTCTGACCTCTGGTTGTTCTTAGGCTATAGGACTTTTTAGACAAGTTAATTTAGATAGAACTCATGCATAAAAAAGAAATCACCTGTTTTAGAGGAAAGATCTATGAATTTTGGCAAACACATAGTCATGTGTTGTCATCACCATGGTGACAAGATGGAAAACAGGTTCCACATCCTCCCAAATTCCCCCTGTGCCCCTTTTTAATCAGCCCCTCTTTCCACGCCCACCACGGCTAGCTACTGACCCGTTTTCTGTGTCTGTTTTGTCTTTCCAAGAATGCGGTATAAATGAGCTCCTACAGCTTGCAGATTTCTGGGTGGCTTTTTTCTTTTTCTTTCCTTTTTTTTTTTTTTTTTACCATTTTTTATTTATTTTTGAGAGACAGACAGAGCATGACTGGGGGAGGGGCAGAGAGAGAGGGAGACACAGAACCTGAAGCAGCTCCAGCTGTCAGCACAGAGCCCGACACGGGGCTTGAACTCACAAATCGTGAGATCACTTGGACACTTAACCAACTGAGCCCCCCAGGTGCACCATGGATGGCTTTTTTTTCAACTGGGCTAATAAATTTGAGTTTGATGCTGTTGTGGGTATCAGTATGTTTCCCTTTTTAGAGAACCTGTATAATACTTTATGGACATGCCATAGTCATCGATCCATTCACTGAGTGGAGGACATTTGGGTTTTGCTTCTGGTGTTTGGAGATGGTGAGGAAAGGTGCTATGAATGTGTGCATACAGGCTTTTGCATGAATCTGAGTTTCATGTCTCAGGGAGGCACCTGTGAGTGATGCTGGGTCGGATGGTGGGAGAGATTTCCGTTTATGTGAAACTGCAAAATTATATCTCAAGAGGCTGAACCATTCTTGATAGTAATGGAGCAGAGGCCAGATGTCTTACCTCCCCACTGGGTCTTGGGGCTTGTCCCTAATCTAATCCGGGCACAGCAATACCTCCTGGCATTTAATTTGCATTTCCCTCCCAGGCTAAAGCGGTGGAGTGTCTTGTCACATGCTAATTTCCATCAATATATCTTTTTTTTGGCAAATTGTCTTCTCAAGATAATTTACCCATTTTTGTTCGGTTTTTGTCTTATTGAGGTTTGAGTGACTTTTATCAAGGGATGCGCTTTGCCGATATTTTCTTTCAGTCTTGTTCATTTCCTAACCACTGTCTCTTGAAGTGCTTAGGTTTTAGATTTTGACGAATGTCTCATTTTTTTTCTCGTATGGTTTGTACTTTCTGCGTCTTTTCTTTAAAAAAAATTTTTTTTTGAGATACAGACAGAGCACAAGTGGAGGAGAGGGGCAGAGAGAGAAGGAGACACAGAATCTCAAGCAGGCTCCAGGCTCTGAGCTGTCAGCACTGAGCCGGATGCGGGGCTTGAATTCACAAACTATGAGATCATGACCTGAGCCGAAGTCAGACGCTTAACCAACTGAGTCACCCAGGTGCCCCCGTGTCTTTTCTAAGAAACTTCACTTCACTCGAAACTGCAAAGATTTCTCCCTATGTTTTCCTCTAGAGGTTTCACAGTTTTAGATTTTATGTTTGGGAATATGATTTGAGTTAAATTGAGTTAAATTTTGTGCAAGGGATGGGAGGAGGGTCTTTTTCTGCATGTGGACATCCAGTCGCTCCAATCCACGTGTTGAACAGCCTGTCCTCTCTCCATCGTGATCACTCGAACTTCTGTTGGAGATCAACGGGCAGGGCAGGTGGGGGTCTATTCCTGCGTTCTCTCTTCTGTTTCACCCACACAGTCTTTTCACTGGCATCACACTCTGTCGATGACAGGCAGCTTTATACAGACTCTTGACATGAGTATGGAAGTGTTCAACTTGGTACATATTTTTTCAAAACAGTTTGAAAACTACTCTAGTTTCTTAGCCTTTCCATGTACATTTTAGACTTAGCTTGTCTAATTCTATCAGAGATCCTGGTGGGATTTGAGTGGGATTATTTGGAGGAGGATTGACATGTTACAAATACTCTGTCCTCCAACCCCTGAATGCAGTACCTCTTTCCATTTATGTAGGTGTTCTTTGCACGTATTTTGTTAGATTTATACCTATTTCATTTGGGTGCTATTACAAATTACATTTTTCATATTTTCATTTCTAATCAGTCATTGCTAGCCTATTAAATTCAATAGATTTTTTATGGTGGCCGTATTTCTTGTGCGACCTTGGTAAACTCATTCAGGTAATTTATATACTATAAAGTATCCATTTAAACTGTAAAATTCAGTGTTTTTTAACTAACAGAGTCACATAATTATCACTGTAATCTAATTTTAGGACATTTCATCACCTTAAATCCAGACTTCTTTCTTTCATTTGGATTTCTGTTTAATTCTATTAAGAACATGCTTTATATCCTTTTGATAATTCATATTTTTGAGGCTTTTTGACGGATCAGAATACGGTGTATTTTGGTGGATGTTTTATGTGCACTTAAAAAGGACGTCATTTCTCTGTTGCAGAGTGTTTCATAAACGTTATTAAGCCAATTAGGTTGGTAATGTCGGTCAGCACTTATAGCTCCTTGGTGATTTTCTGTCTACTTCTATTATTGATCACTGAGAAGAGTCTCTGAATACAGCTGTGGGCTGGTCTGTTTCTCCTTTTGATTATAGCAGGTTTTCTACTGTGTATTTTGTTAATTCTTCTGCTGGTATATACGCACTGTTGCTGAATTCAGCCCGTGGACCTTCTATAATGATTCTCTTTACCCCTGAAAATAGCCCCTGCTCTGAAGTCTACTCCGATAACATGGCTATTTGAGTTTTCTTTAGTGTTTGCAAGATAGAGTTTTCCGGTCTACTTTTACTTTTAACCTAGCTAGGTGTTTATATTTAAAATTTGTTTCTTGGGATTCCTGGGTGGCTCAGTCCATGGAGCGTCCGACTCAGGTCGTGACCCCAGGGTTGTGGGACGGAGCCCCGTGTTGGCCTCTGTGCTGAGCCTGGAGCCTGTTTGGGATTCTCTCTCTCCCTCTGCCCTTACCCCCCGCTCATGTTCTCTCTCTCTCTACAATAAAAAAAAATATTATTAAAATGTGTTTCTCACAGGCAGTATACGCTCGGGTCGTCCTCCGATCTGGGAATCTCTGTGTCACTAGGTATGCTCAGATCCCCCACGGTCAACGCCGTGATCGACGTGATTGATAATCAACCTGCCATCCTTGCCAATCATTTTCTATTTGTTTTATCTGTTCTTTGTCCTATCCTTTTTATTTGCCTTTGACTTAGTTCAGAATTTGTTAGAATTCCATGTATGCCTTATTACTACCTTATCATTGTACCTCTGTAACCTTTTCTTTCCGCTGGCTGCCCTACGGCCTACTAAGTGGCTTTGCAGTGGCCATCATACCGGATGTGTCTTTCATCCATCACATACGACGCCAACAGCGGAACGCCCCTTCTTGTGCGGTGCACACACCTCACAGCCGTACGCTCCCCCCTCCCCCCTCCCATCCTTTGTGACTGTTTCCTACACGTTACCTTTACATACGCTGCCAACCCACGGCACATTCTCTTCTTCTACCGTTAGATCATTTTCTTTTTGCAGCCGTCAAAACTAAGTAAAAATATCTTTCCGAGCCACATCAGCTGTCTCCTCACACGGATCCCTGCTTGTCTGAGGTCACGTTGTTCTGCTCGAAGAATTAATTTACGTTTCTCGTGTCGCTGGTCTGCTGTGATGGCTTCTCCCAGCTTCTGTCCCGCTGAAAAAAATGTTTATTTCTCTTTCATGGTTTTATTGAGATATAACTGATGTACCATAAACTTCATGTTTTTCATGTAAAATTCAGTGATTTCTTTATTTATTTTTGAGAGAGAGAGAGAGAGAGAGAGAGAGAGAGAGAGAACCAGTGGGGCAGGGACACAGAAAGAGACAGTGACACAGAACTGAGGCAGGCACCAGGCTCTGAGCTGTCGGTGCAGAGACTGATGCGGGGATCAAACCCATGAACTGTGAGGTCCTGACCTGTGACCTGAGCTGAAGTCAGATGCTTAACCAACTCAGCCACTTAGGTGCCTCCAAACTGTCACTTTTCTTGAGCCCCCGAGTGAGCAGGGATTTGGGGAAGTTGCCCCAAACCGTGTCGCCTACAAGAAGGGCACGTGTGCATTGGCTGGCGTGTGGCAGGGCGCAGGAGGAAAACGGAGCATCTGCGGGTGTGAAGAAGGCAGCGGGAGACTGGTGATGGAGACGCCGGGCACAGGCTGGCATGAGAGCCGGAGCCCAGGCCGCTGTGCATGAAGGGGAGCACGCACCCCCTCTCAGACCCTCCTCTGTGACCCGGCAGGCACTCGGGGGAAAGACGGGAGGTGCCTCTCAGTGGGGCACGTGCGCCCAGGCGGGACGCCTGCCTTCACCCTTCTGCCAGGAAACAAAGGCCCGACGTCTCCGGGGGAAGGACAGCCAGCGCCGCACCCCCGGGCCCGGGAGGAAAAGCCTCTGCAGCTGGAGGACAGAGCGCAGGAGCCCCCGAAGCGGAAGCACAGGGCACGGAAAACAGAACTGCTGCCCCCCACCGGGTACCAGGCTGGCCGGCACCAGCACCCCGGTTCTGGGGGAGGCCGGAGCACAGGGGGAGCCGGCCTGACGTCCCCGCGCAGGAGGAGGGCCTGGAGCCGAACTGGAGCAGGAGCAGGAGACACCCCCTCTGCCGAACCCAGGCCCAGCCCAGAGCAAGGCTGTGCCACACGGACCTGCGCAGCTGTGCCTCGCCGGGGACACAGCAACAGAGCCCAAACCCGGCTCCACTCCGGACTGGATGGACTTAACACCTGCACGCATACGCACACGCGTGCGCCCGCACCCACACGCACGTGCGCACACACAGACACACACATGCACCCCCACCCACAAATACACATGCACACACGTGTGCGGTGAGCGCCTGTGCGGGTGCGGGCCTCCGTACACATATGTGCGCGCGCACGCGTCCATCGCCACACACAAACGGCTTAGAAGGAGCCGCACACACGAGTACCCAGCACGAGTACCATAGACCTCAGCCTCCGTGGTCTTACACGTGACACCCAGCATTCGCTCTGAAATAAGGACACGCACGACAGGAAAGAAGAGCCAAAGAAGAGCCGACCTTCCGCCAGGAGACAAAGCAACCGTGATACAGGACGGAAGCTTTGGACCGGCCCCGCCCCCCACGCTCAGGGCTTTGGAGGAAAAGGAGGATGACGTTCAAGGGCGAGGGGGAAGCTTTGGCAGAGAGGTGGGAGCCGCAGGAGGGGACCGCATTTCAGGCAGACACGGTGTCACGGACAACAGAACGGGTAGCAGAGGAGGCGCCCTCTTCGAGCGCGTCAGGAGTCGACAGCGGCAGGGAAGGGGCCCGTGCACCTGACGGTATGCCCTGGCGCTCACCCAGGCCGACGCACAAAGTGAAAATGAAAAGGATAATTAAAAAAAACAGAGCACGAAGGAGCAATGTCACAATAGCAAATAATCTTAACGCTTTTATAACAGTAATTCCAGAAGTAGAATCGTGAAAAGGACACCAAGAAAATGTTCGAAGAGAAAATGGTCAAGAATGTTCAGAAGTAATTAAACACATTAGTTACAGACTCCAGAAGCTCAGACAATCCCAAACAAGATAAATACCTCACATCACACGCCCGCCAAGACACAGGATCATCAAACTTCGAAACATCAGATATAAAGGCAAAATCCTGGGGCGCCTGGGCAGCTCAGTCCATTAAGCGTCTGACTTTGGCTCAGGTCACGATGTCGTGGTTTGTGGGTTCAAGGGCCGCGTCAGGTTCTGTGCTGACAGCTCAGCCTGGAGTCTGATTCAGATTCTGTGTCTCCGTCTCTCTCTGCCCCTCCCCCGCTTGCACTCTGTCTCTCCCTCTCTCTTGGAAATGAACATTAAAAACATTTTTTTTAAAGTGACAATCTTGTAGATTCAGGGTCACTCTTGTTGAGGAGGGTGATGCTCTTTCCAGCCTTCTCGGTCCCAGGACAAAGAGCGTGCGGTGTCCGTTCCCGTGACGGCTCCTCCTCACCACGTCCAGCCAGAACACACCGTCAAGGGCAGGAGCCTTCAGGAAGATCCAAGGGGGCTGGCCTTTGAGAGCATTTCTTCAGAAGCCCGTGCCAGACCCTTCCGTCTGGGTCTTGTCGTGTGTGGTCACGTGGCCTCCCGGCTGGAAGGGAAGCCATCCTTTGTTCTCCCAACCTGCAAATCTCCCTTATTTGTTAAAATTTTTAAGTTTTTATTTCAATTCCAGTGTAGTTACTTTTAGGCGTATAATATAGAGACTCTGCTGTTCCGTCCGTCACGCAGCACCCATGCCAAGTGGGGCCTCAGTTCCCATCACCTTGTCCCCCTCCCCCCACCCTCGCTACCCTCAGTGTGTTCTTTGTGGTTAAGAGTTTGGTTCTTGGTTTGTCTCTCTCTCTTTTTAATTTTTTTAAAACGTTCATTCATTTTTTGAGCGAGAGAGCGAGAGAGAGCATGAAAGAGTGAGCAGGGGAGAGGCAGAGAGAGAGGGAGACACAGAATCTGCAGCAGCTTCAGGCTCCGAGCTGTCAGCACAGAGCCGTGTGCGGGGCTTGAACTTATAAACTGGGAGATCGTGACCTGAGCTGAAGTCAGATGCTCAGCCGACTGAGCCCCCCAGACGCCCCGCCTTGTCTCTTTTTCCCTTTGCTCATTTGTTTTTTGTCTTAAATTCCACATGAGTGAAATCCTATGGTATGTGTCTTTCTGATTTTTTCTCTCTTAGCATTATACTCTCTAGCTCTGTCCACGTCATTATGAATGGCAAGATTTCATTCTTTTATGGCTAATATTCCAGTGTGTGTGTGTGTGTGTGTGTGTGTCTGTGTGTGTGACTTCTCCGTCCATCGGTCCACGGACATTTAGTTGTTTCCATAACCTGGCTATTGTAAATAATGCTGCAGCAAACACAGGAATGCTTGTATCCCTTTGAATTCGTATTTTTGTGTTTTTGGGTGAATACCTAGTAGTGGCTTTGCTGGATCACCGGTTAGCTCTTTTTTTTACCTTTCCCAGGAGGCCCCGTCCTGCTCTCCCCAGGGTCCGCGCCAGCTTGCGTCCGACCCCCAGGGCACCAGGGCCCCTCCCTCCACACCCTCACCGGCACCTGTTGTTTCCCGTGTTGCCGATTTCAGCCGTCCTGACAGGCGTGAGGGGCGTCGTGTGGTTTTGACCCGCGTTTCCCTGACGACGGGTGGGGTGAGCGTGCTGTGTGTATTGCCACGAATTTTTAACGGGGCTTTTCCTCTACCAAACACCCTGGGGTCCCACCTGGAGAGAGAGGAGGAGAAAGGGCAGTCGGTGACTTCCGGGGCGCGCCTCCCTGCCGGAACTCTCACCAGCTAAGTGGGGTCTTTACCCCCACAAGTTCACACGTGGGCGTGCAGGCAGACCCGTGTGCCCAGGCCCGGGCCCGTCACAGAC
>PJEM01008945.1:0-76520 GCA_004023845.1 Helogale parvula
GGAAGTTCTGGCCTGCCACTGGGTCTTACACAAACCTGAACAAAAGTGGTTTTGCTCACCAAAAATAAGCATTACTTTGCTGGAAGAGGCTGTATTCTGGAAGAATGGCTAACAACTTAGAGATGAATGAGTAGAGATTTTTATAGCTAGTCAAGGTGGTGGAAGTGGGGGAAAAAGTTTGCAGAATGTAAATGTTTAACAGTCTAAAAAGGATTGGCAGAAGCTTGGTTCCAAGCTCCTCCTCTGTCCTTCCCCACCAAACCATAGCAGACACAGTAATCAATCTTCCCATTGCCTCCCACTGAGCTCAAAGGGGGTCACACATTCTTGAATACAGTTTTCCAGGCACCATTCCTAATCAATTGGCATAAGAATAACAGGTGAAATCCAACCTTCATCTCAGCTCTAGATGTTTTCTGTGTTTCATGGGAAATACAGTATTCTTGTTATGTTCTTTAAAGAGAATCACATCCTTGAAACACAAAGTGGACATTTGTAAATATTGCTGATTTATTCAATAACATCTATTTTATGTTTTGACTATGAATTTTATTGTGGTCCATCAATGTGGGATATATTTTTCAACAGTTTGTACTGCAGATATGTTTATATAATGCCTCTGATATTGAAAGATGGTTATTTGTGCAGTAAATTCTCTGTGGTGATTATAATGATTATATATAAGATTTGGTTTAATAAGTTGAAACCTGTATTTCTAATATAATGATTACAATATATAAATAGACTGAGTTAATGACATTATTTTATAGCTAGCATTTACATATGAATAGCTATTTGTTTATATTTTTCTACTACTTGTGATTTTAGTGAGAAATTTATCTTGGTAATTTAAATATCTCTAATTAAAATTCCATTGAATATAAATAATGCATTTCATCATATAATTACATGGTTGAGAGTTTGGAGAGAACTTAGGGATTATCTATTCCACCCTAAAAAGTAATGCAGAAGTTGACTTCTACAGTATTTCATTATGGGTAGTTACTCAAATTCCTCAAAATATATTTGGTAAGAAGGAGGTCACTGTCTTTCTAGATAGATTTTCTCATCAGATACAGATAGAGCATTATTGATGTTAGATATATGGAATCCACAGAGATGAAAAGCCATGAATCTTGTTTCAAGGTAACAGCAAGTAAGCCAGATATAAAATGTATATAAGGAACTTCAGATTACCTTGTGCTTAGAGAATTCCACAAAAGATGCCGATTACTTAACTCAGTGTGTTCAACACCTGAAAATAAAGCTATTCACTATTGTCGATGCTATCCCCTATTGCTAAAGTTCTATAAACTACTGTGTATCTGTTTCCTTTCCTCCCTCATCTCCTATATACTTCACAACGTACAGCAAGTTGCCTTCTGCTCAAACTCTGCCATCTAAATGTCCTCTCAACAAGGTCGTCAGTGGCCACTTTAACTGCAGATTAAGAAAAAAAAAGTTTAGAGGTTTTACTACATCTTTTTGCTAACTTGATAGAATTGGAAAATTTCCTTGAAACTTTTCTATTTCTTTTTCTCTAAGTAACTAAAATATGTAATATCTTAATGACAACAGCCTGATGTGTTTAATTCCTTTTATTTCATATAGTCTAAAGCCTGGCACTTCACAGATTTGCTGTCCTCCAGAAGTTAGGACAGTCAGCCCTAAGTCTTCAACAGCAGTGTATTATGGACATTTTCTTTATGCAAGCATTCTTCAAAGGCACTTGGAAGGGGGGGAAATGAGGAAGCTATATGTATATTCTGAAGGGATTTACAATCTATTACGTACTATATAATCAAATAACTATACTATTAAGACGTTTAAGGTACAAACTATAAAAGAAGTAGTAAGTACTATCTAGAGTTTCTTTTCTGGAAATATGGCCAACAAGACATTTAAAAATAACTATTTAGTGGGACACCTGGGTGGCTCAGTCAGTTAAGTGTTAGACTCTTGATTTTAGCTCAGGTTAGGATCTCACAGGACCATGAGTTTGAGCCCCACATCAGGCTCTTTGCTGACATTGTGGAGCCTGGCTGGGATTCTTCTCCCTCTCTCTGCCCCTCCTCTGTTCGCTCTCTTTCTGTCTCTCAAAAATAAATATATATTTTTAAAAAATTATTTAGGAGGATGGTAGAGATATTAACTTTAGAATTTATGGAATCATGTATGTTAGAAGTTTAAAGATGATCACTAATGTAAATCGGTAGTACAATTTTTAAGAAGTAGAATGAAGGGAAATATGAACTCAACAGAAAATGAAGTTAAAATTTATTTTTAAAAGCAGGACAATTAGAAAATTAAAATGTTAGGAATAAGTTCAAGTATATTAGTAGCCATAATAAATGTAAGTGCAATAAATTGCCTGTTAAAAAGATGGTGAAACTTGATAAAAATTTTTTTAGCTATTAGTACTACTCATGTTCCATATGGAAACAAATGACCATTCAACCTCCTGCAGAAGTCACTTCCATATGATTTAATAAAGAAAATGAGAAAAACAAAATTTTCAGTCTCAGAAAAAATAAAGGAGAACATGTAATGACTGAAAGATAAAGAAATATTTCTTAGATAAGACATAATAGCACAAACTATGGGAAGAAAGACAGTTAAATTGACTACATATGAATAAAATTATTGTTTTTTAAATTCCATTTAATGAAAACATAAATAAAAAACTGGGAAGATAAGCCAAAGTTAAGCAAAGATATTTGAAATTATAAGAATGATACAATCTATCATGTAGAATTATTAATGTTTACTCATTTTTGAGAGAGAGAGAGAGCATGAGTGGGGGACAGGCAGAAGGAGAGGAAAGACAAGTGACTAATAGACTTGTTAAGCTCATATATAATTTGAAGAGTATAAATTAAGACTACAGTAAGAAATAAGTCATATCTCTCACATTAACTAAAAATTAAAAAGCCCTGAAAATACCAAATTTCAGGAGAAGGTGGAGCAATAAGATCAATGCTGAAAGTAAATATTGGAACAAATTTTACAACTCTGTAATTTATTTATTTTATTTTTTCTTATGTTTTTATTTATTTTTGGGAGAAAGAGAGAGAGAGGGAGACAGCATGAGCAGGGGAGGGTCAGAGAGAGAGGGAGAGACAGAATCTGAAGCAGGCTCCAGGCTCTGAGCTAGCTGCCAGCACAGAGCCTGACATGGGGCTCGAACCCACGAACTGTGAGACCATGACCTGAGCTGAAGTCAGATGTTCAACTGCCTGAGCCACCCAGACACACCTACAACTCTGTAATTTAACTTCTAGGTATATAAACTCAGGGAAAAAAACTGGAATATATATGTAAGGAAGTGGTTTTAGCAACATCACTTGTATCAGTATAAAGAAGTGGAAGCAATGTAAATGCCTGTCAACATAGAGAACAGATTAAAAATTTTATATAAAAACAGAATATCCTAATTAGTAAAAATAAATTGGGATTATGTGTATCAGCAAGGCTAAATATTGAGCACTCCCATCCAAATACTCTTTTTTTTTAAGTTTTTATTTTAATTCCAAGTGTTATATTAATTACAAATGTCCAGTATAATGATTCGTCAACTCCGTACATTACCCTGTACTCATCACAAGTTCAGTGCGTAATCCTCATCACCTATTTAACCCATACCCCACTCCCCTCCCCTCTGGTAACTATCAGTTCTCTATAATTAAGAGTCTGTTTCTTGACTTCTCTCTCTATTTTTCCTTTTGCTTGTTTGTGTTGTTTCTTAAATTCCACATTTGAGTGAACTCATATGGTATTTGTCTTTCTCTGACTTATTTCGCTTGGCATATACTCTTTAGCTCCATCTATGTTGTGAATGTCCCATCCAAATACTCTTAAGTCATAGGATAAGGTATACAGCATGACATTATTTTAGTGCATTTTGAAGAATGAAAGCTATATCTTATTTAGAAATACACAAAAAATACCAAAATTATGGTCGTGATTACCTCTGTGAAAGAGGGAGAATTCCTTTGGGGAAGGGTACACTGAGATCTTCAACTATGTTTTTTAATTTTTTTGTTAGTTACATTCCTCTCTATATCTTCTTACATATTTGAAATATTTTTAAAAAATACGTTTAAAATTTTTTTTTATTTTTAACATTTATTTATTTTTGAGAGACAGAGAGAGACAGCATGAGCAGGGGAGGGTCAGAGAGAGGGAGACACAGAATCTGAAGCAGGCTCCAGGCTCTGAGCTACCTGTCAGCACAGAGCCTGACACGGGGCTCGAACCCACGAACCCATGAGATCATGACCTGAGCCGAAGTCGGATGCTTAACCGACTGAGCCACCCAGGTGCCCCCCAAATATGTGTTTTTTTAAACAACTGTAAGAATTGGGAGAAGGTAGGGAGATCAACTTTGACTGGAAGCAATCAAGGAAGGTAACAAGCTAGCTAAAGAAGCAAAAGGATGAAAGGCAGAATGAAGTGAAGAGGGCGCCACAGGGAGGGTAACACCAAGAGCTACTGCCCTGAAATTGGGAGCAAACTCAGAGAACTGAGGATGGCTTTGTTCCACCTGAACATGGAAATGGAAACCGCAAGGAAATATAATTTAGAAGGTTCCAGGAAAAATCTTTGTTTATTATGGTTTCTATTTTATTCATATACAATGAGAAGATAGGGCTTTTTAGCAGAGAATTATAAGATTTGGTGTGTGTTTTAGAAACACTAAAGCGGCAGAGAATAAATCAAGACTGAGAATGTAAAAATGATGAATCTGATATGTGAGGCATACTTAAGAGAGAGACCACTGCAATATTCCAGGCAAGAGACGAAGCTATGGCAGTGGCACTTGGAGTGGGAAAGGAAGGGTGGGCATGATAAGGAATACTGCGATGAGAATGAAAGGATTCAGAGTCTGGTGGAGTGCGGCATGTGGGGACAACATGGAAGATCCATCAATAACTGCAACCTTTTGAGGCCAGGCGAAAGTATTGTTATGGCATTAATAGAAATAGAAATATAGGAGAATGTACTGGTTTTGAAAATCAAGTTTCGTTTTAAATACCTAGAATTTTACATATTCCTTTTATCCATGTAGAGATACCGAGAAGGCAGCTAGGTACCATGTATCTGCTGCATGATGATATTATAAGTCAGGTAATTATGATTCCATCCAAAGGAAACAAAGAAAATATTGTTGGAAATGATATTTCTGGAATGGGTTCTGGAGTGCCTATTTTTAGGATACGAAAAGTGATCCAGGAAGAGTTGTGTAACCAGCACTAAAAAGGAACTAAGTCAGTGGTCACAGCATCATCTGAACTGAAGTGAGAGAACTAGAACTGAATTAGATGATTCATGGGTCCCTTGTGTCTATTGAGAAAGTACTTTAAAAAGAATGGCTAAAAATGTAATGTATTGTTTAAAAATTTTTGCTTAAACATTGCTTAGAAATAAATGATAAAAAGAAAAACTGAAAACTTTTCCTGTAAGGTCAGAAACAAGACGATGATGTCCACTCTCACCACCTTTATTCAGTACACTACTGGAAGTCCTAGTCACAGCAGTTAGACAAGAAAAATAAACAAAAAGAAGGCATCAAAATCGGTAAGTAAGAGGTAAAACTGTCACTATTTGCAGATGACGTGATAACTTACATAGAAAACCCTAAGACTCTACAAAAAAAACTTAGAACTAATAAATAATATCAGTAAAGTTATAGGATACAAAATTAATATACAGTAATCTGTCCTGTTTTTATACACTAATAACAAAGTAGCAGAAGGAGAAATCAAGAAAGCAATCCATTTGTAATTTCATTAAAAAGAGTAAAGTACCAAAAAGAAAAAGAGTAAAGTGCCCAGAAGTAAATTTAACCAAGGTAAAAGACGTGTACTCTAAAACCTATAAGACATTGGAGAAGTCGAAAACAAAAAGAAATAGTAAGATATATCGTGTCTGTGGATAGGAAGAATTAATGTTGTTAAAGTGTTCATACCACCCAAAGAAATCTACAGATTCAGTGCAATTTGTATCAAAATACCAATAGTATTTTTCACAGAACTAAAACAAATAGTCATAAAGTTTGTATGGAACCACAGAAGACACCAAATGGCTAAGGCAGTCTTGAGAGAGAAGAACAAAGCTGGAGGTCTCACAATCCCAGATTTCAAGCTGTACTACGAAGCTATAGTAATCAAAACAGTATGGTAATGGCACAAAAATAGACGCATAGATCAATGAAATGGAATAGAGAACCCAGATAAACCCATGCTTATATGATCAATTAATTTATGATAAAGGAGGCAAGAATATACAATGGAGAAAAGACAGTTCCTTCCATAATGGTATTGGAAAGACTGGACAGCTACATGCAAATGAAATGAAACTGGACTGGTTTTTTTTTTTTTTTTTACACCATATACAAGAATAAAGCGTCGCAAAGACCTAAATGTAAGACCTGGAACCATAAAGCTCCTAAAAGAAAACATAGGCAGTAATCTCTTGGACATTGGCCTCTTTTTCCACATATATTTACTCTGGCAAGGGAAACACAAAAGTGAAAATAAACTATTGGGACCACATCAAACTATAAAGCTTTTGCACAGTGAGGAAAACCATCAACCAAGTGAAAAAGCAACCTACTGAATGGGAGGTGATATTTGTGAATGATCAATGTGATAAGCAGTTAACATCCAAAATATGTAAAGAGCTCATGCAACTCCACACGGTAAAATCCCCAAATAATTTGATTAAAAATGGACAGAGGAACTGAATAGGCATTTGTCTGAAGAAGACATGAAGATGGCTAATAGACACATGAAAAAGTATTCCCCATGACTAATCATCAATTCAAATCAAAACTGCAATGAGATATCACTTCCCACCTGTCAGAATGGCTAGTCTCAAAAAGACAAGAAATAACAAGTATTGGTGAAGATGCAGAGAAAAGGGAAACCTCATGCACTCTTGGTAGGAATGTAAACTGGTGTAGTCAAAGCAGTTATGGCAGTTCCTCAAAAAATTAAAAATAGAAATACTATATGATCCAGTAATTCCACTGCTGAGTATTTACCCAAAGAAAATGAAGGCACTAATTCAAAAAGATACAGGCACCCCTATGTTTATTGCAGCATTATTTACAAGAGCCAAGATGTTGAGGCAACCTAAATGTCCACTGATAGATGAATGAATAAAGAAAACGTGGTGTATATTGTGTATATACACACACACACACACCCCAGTACCTCAGATGTAACAGTATAATTTGACATTCCTTGTACTTGTCTGTCATCTAGAATATTTGTACTAATTCATATCCTTACAGATGCAACAATTGCTTTCTCCTTAAGGTTTTTCTCTAAAAATTGGTCATAGTAAATCCTAAATATTTGGCATGTGGTTTAAAAATTTATAACTGTTCCATTGTCATTTTCAAATGCAAAATGATCATAGATTCTTAAGTATTTCTCTAAAAATTTAGAGAAAATTAACCGGCATCATTTAATACATGAGTAATGAAAAACCCAGAAAGACTAGGAGACTAAGTAAAAGTCACATGGTATGTTAACACATCATGTACGATTCAGATTTATACAGTTACTAGGACTAGCATATAATAAAATGATTAAAAAGTTACTTGCGTATTTCAGGCGTCTAAATATTACTAGCCATCCACCATGGACATCAAACTATATTAAGAGCTGATGAGAAAACAAAAGGAGGCAATGATATTAAACAAAAGAAGGTGATAAGATTGTTGCTTTCTTCTGGGAGGTACATACTCCGGGGAAATCTTTGCTGTGTAATCTATAGAATTTAATATAGAAAGTTGTCAGTGTTGGATGAAGGAAAAACAAATGAATGTTTTTAGTTAACAAAATACCTTTTCTCCATTCCATGGTAAAATTATTGTCAAGCCAATCAAGGCATTTTATAGATTAATATATTTTTTACTATATTAAAAAAATTTTAATGTTTATTTTTGAGAGAGCGAGAGAGACAGAGCCAGCGAGGGAGGGGCAGAGAGAGAGGGGACACAGAATCTAAAGCAGAGCTTGAACCCACAAACCGTGAGATCATGACCTAAGCCGAAATCAGACCCTTAAACAACTGAGGTACCCAGGTGGCCCAGGATTAATATATATATATTTTTTTTAACAAAGCTGTCAAATTCATTATCATGGTCCAGATGTTTTGAGGGTTCTCTCAACCAAAAAAATAACCCCACAAAAATTATTGTCAAAAAGGAGGATTGGAAAATTTAGCTAGATCTTTCTCCCTTTTTCCTTCATTTAGGAAATATCTGTACTCCTCATTCAATACTAAAAAGAGGGTGGTGCACCAAGGCCCTTTGAAGAGTAGATATGAAAACAGAATATCTTAAATAATCCAATGGCACGAAGTTTTGAAAAAATAATAAAATTTAGCACCTCAGGTTGTCGTAGATTAGATACATTTTGGGGAAAGGGGTAATGGTTAATAAAGGAACTTACTGCTAATATATAGAAATGTGTAGTGTAGTTCCCTCTAGTTTTTCCTTCTAAATCATATATTTGAGGGTTTTTTGTTTTTGTTTTTGCTTTTTTTAATTTGGGAACTGTGTAGCAGGAAAGGGAGGAGAGAACCATTAGAAAAGCAACCACAGCAAACTGTGCCAGTGGCACATTAAGCCATGATGACTGACGGATACTAATAAGATTTTGGACTAAGATTACTTTTCAGGAAACTATTCAAATTAGTTTCATTTAGTGTTGAATACATGCTTGGGTACATTACCCCTTACTTAAGACATTCCCACAGAATAGTGAGCTATTCTAGATCTGGCCACAGTGTGGAGATGTTGCAACACAGAATCACCTTGCCTTTGCAGAGAAATGCTGAGTTCTCACATTGGAACTTGGATTTCCACTGCCTGAATGAATTTTCCTTTTCATTTTATAACATCTTATCATATATAAGTGCTTCCATTTTCCAGTATAAGTTCCTAAGTGTGTGTGGCGCACTTTTTTGGAGGGAACGTTAGAATTTCTGAGCATCTGGTACCCTTAACTGTTCACATGCAACAAGATGCTTTTAGCTGATCCTTCATACTATCACCAGGAATCCATGTAGCACTAAACGAGCCAATTTTAATATATGTGGCGCTCTTGAAAAACCCACTAGTGCATATAAAATAATAGCAAATACCACCACAGTGTGTAGGTTTCATCTACGAATGAAATTTGTTGGAAAAAGCATTCATGGATTCATGTGCAAATCTAGCTATTCCTTCATTCCGTAAACACGAATGCCCACTCTGTACCAGGCACCTTTCTTGGTTACGCGGAAAGAGACAAAATGGCTTGATACCTACTTACTGGAAGAGAGTGACATTAAAAAGATATATAAGTACATATTATCATGCAAGATAAATGTACTGAAGGGAAAATAAAGAGTACAATGAAGGATTATAAGCTAACTCAGTGGAAGAAAGGAAGGAGGGAGGTAGATCAGGAAGTCAGGTGGAAAGGGTTCCCAGGAAGAGGGAACAGCAGTTGGTGAGGTCATGGCTGGGGGGTGGTTTGGCAAGGTCAACAAACTAACACAATGTTACCGGGTTACTAGGGCTTGAGCTTGTTGAGGACGGTGGGACTAGAATGGCAGGAGGTGACCTGCCAAGTCAAGGGCCAGAACATTAAGGTAAGTGAAATGACAAGAACTGTACAATTTATTCCAAGTTCTGTGGGAAGTCTTTGGAGGACTTGTAAGAGAGTAAGAAAAGTTTGCTTTTTGCTTCCTGCTCTACTATGTAAATTCCAACACTAAATATTAAGAATTTTAAGGATGTTTTTTACTAGCTTTCTTCTTTCTTCAACTTTATATTTCTTTTGCCAGAAAATACTTGAGACCGGTGATGCTTGAAGTTTAAAATCTAAGCTTTTTGTGTAAAAATAAAAATTCCTTTGAAAATATCTTTGATTTTGCTGACAGTATTCCACTTTTCCATTGGAACATAATTCTCCAGTTAGCAATGGGTTTGTGTAATTTGATAGTTGAAAGGAGTTTACCTTTTTTTGAAAAAAAAAAAGGATCATTAAATTACTAAACTACATTTTAGCAATGTTTGTTAAATTGATTATTCATGGGAAAAAAGAGCCCCCCCAAAAAAAAAGAAGAAGAAGAAGAATTCTAAAGATTGAGTACAATACATAATTTGAAGGAATGTAGATCCTTTAAGTGAGCTGAGTATCTTTTGGCAGGGAGGAAGGAAGCCTAAGTTCTTCCCTATTAAATGAATTTGCTTTTAAACTCTGTGCAAACTATTTGCATTCTTTTGCACTTTCTGAGAATTCCAGCACCTACATATCCACACAAGTGTGTTTTGGAGAGTGATTGTTACATGCTGCTGTGACTGAAGGTGTATCAGAATTGGGTACAATTTCTTTAAAAAGTTTATTTTTGAGAAAGACAGAGAGCCTGAGCAGGGGAGGGGCAGAGAAAGAGGGAGAGAGATTCCCAAGAAGGCTCTGCGTGTCTGCACAGAGCACAACTCGAGGTTCCATCTCATGAACTGTGAGACCATGACCTGAGCAGAAACCAAGAATCAGACACTTAATGGACTGAGCCACCCAGGCACTCCAACACGTTTTTTTTAAATGTTAGATATTGTCCCTACTCACCAGCTGCCAAGCTGCAACATAATGGAAAAAGCAACAGAATGATGAGAAGTGAATATTAATTATAAGGATGGAATTAAGATACGATGTTTTCTGAAGTTGAAATCCACTTGTAATCCACCCTCAGGATAGAAAGAATATTTACAGAAATAGATACATGGGAAACATGTGTCAAGAATACACAGGTTTGGTGGGATTCATCTGCTTAAAGCTTTTTAAAGTGACATTTCAAAGAACTTAAATTGGAAAGGAAGTTCCACATACCATTGCTGATACTCTTTCTCTTGTGTAGATTCAAGTTTTCATCTGGTATCATTTTTCTTTTGACTGTAGAACTTAATCTTTTTCTTCCCCCAAGTCTAGGTCTGCTATAAATTTTCTCAGCTTTTTTTTTAAAAGGAATTTCTTTATTTTACTATCACTTTCAGCTCTAAAAGCTATTTATTTTGGGTACAGAATTCTAGGTTGACTTTTTGTTTTCTGTCTGCATTTTAATGATATGGGCCTATTCCCTTATTTCTGACAATGAGAAGCCTGAAGTCATTCTTATCTTTGCCCTCCATACATAACGTATCTTTCCCCCTCCTCACCTCTCTGGCTGTTTTAAGATTTTCTCTTTATCACTTGTTTGCAGCAATTTAATTATGACATTCTCAGGGTAGCATTTTTTAAAAATCTTGCTTGGGATTGGCTAAGGTTTTTGAGTCTGTGAGTTTATTTATTTATTTATTTATTTTATCAAATCTGGAAGATCTTCTGTCATTTTTTCAAAGATTTTTTTCTATTCTACCCTTCCCTCTCACCTGTTTTTTCCTACTTGAGACTGTCGGGAATATGTCGGGTTGCTTGATATTGTTCCACAGGACAATGAGGCTCTGTTAACTTAATTTTTTCTATGGTTTTGGACAGTTTTCAGTTTTTATTTCTGTGTCTTCCAGTTTATATCTTTTCTCACCTCTGAAGTGTTTAATTTTGCTGTCAACTCCACCCAGTGAAATTTTCATGACAGATAATGATTTTTTCATTTGTGGAAGTTTCATTGGATTATTATCTTTTCAGTTATTTTTTTATGTTTTTATTTATTTTTGGGAGACAGAGAGAGATAGCACTGGCAGGGGAGGGTCAGAAAGAGAGGGAGCTACAGAATCAGAGGAAAGCTCCAGGCTCTAAGCTGTCAGAACAGAGCTCGACACGGGGCTTGAACCCACAAACCGTGAGATCATGACCTGGACAGAAGTTGGATGCTCAACTGACTGAGCCACCCAGGTGCCCTGAATTATTATTTATTTATTTAAATGTTTATTTGTTTTTGAGAGAGTGAGAGTGAGTGTTGGAGGGGCAGAAAGGGGGGACAGAGGATATGAAGTGAGCTCAGTGCTGACAGCAGAGAGCCCAATACAGGGTTTGAACTCACAAACCCTGAGATCATGACCTGAGGTAAAGTAGGATGCTTAACTGACTGAGCCAACCAGGTGCCCCTGATTATTTTTTTTTTTTATTTTTCTCATTATATTTATTATTTACTTTAAAATCTCAGCATATTTATTGTAGCTATTTTATAGTCTTTGTTCACTAATTCCATTATCTCTGTCATTCCTTAGTCAGTTTATATTGATTGATTTTTTTCCCTGTTAAGGTTTATATTTCCCTGCTTCTTGCCCCATCTGGTAAGTTTGGATTGGGTGCCAGACATTATAAATTTGTCACTGTTGGGTCTGGATTTTGTTGCATTTCTTTAATAAGTTCTATAATTTGTTCTAGAAGGCATTTACATTACTTGCAAAAAGGGTAGTCCACTCAAGATGTGCTTTTAAGCCAATTTTGGACTGGTAAATGTGCCCAGGCCCCAGGGCAAGTTCATCCTGTATGGAGTAGTCTTTTCTGGGGACTCTACAGGCCCCAAGTATATTAACCTGCTGGGCTCTCATAACCGAATACCACAAACTAGGTGGCTTAAATAACAGAGATTTATTTTCTCATAGTTCTGTACCTTAGAAGTTTAAGATCAAGGTGCTGGCAGAGTTGGCTTGTGGTGAGACCTCTCTTCCTGGTTTGCAGATGAACACTCTTCACAGTGTTCTCATGTAGCCTTTTCTCTGTGCTTGAGCTGGTAGACATTAAAGTGTCTGGTGTGGCTTCCTCTTCTTATATAGAAGGACGCCAGGCCTATCGGATTAGAGCCCCGCCATTATGATCTCATTTAATCTTAATGACCTCCTTAGAGGCCCTCTCTCCACATGCAGTCACCCTGTGGTTTAGGGCACCAACCTATGAGTATTAAGGGGACACAATCCAGTCCATAATGCCCACTCTGGCTGGTGGGAACTTGAATGAATAATACTTAGCCTTGTGTGTGACCTGTCTTGTAGGTACCCAGTAATTAGATTTTCCCTTTTTTTGGGGGGGGTAGCTTTGTGGGGTTTCACCTTACAATGCTCATATTGTTCTTTATTCAAAGACTTTAGGAAACCCCTATGCAGATTTCTGGAGCTCTTCTGTTTCATCCTCTTCCCTATAAATTCTAGCTTCTTTAGTATATTTGAACACTAGTCTATATTTTCTCACCTCAGTGAGACCAAAACCTTATATGCATTCCCCTCCCTGTGCTGCACTTAAGAGATTGCCTGCAGGCAGGAAGCTTACATAGATCTAGGACTCACATTGGTTCCTCTCCTCTCAAGATTTACAGTTCTCTTCTGCTGATTATTCAATGTCTAGAAAGAGTTATATATTTTTATAATTTTCTCCTTGTTTCTGGCAGGAGGTCACTCACCACAGAAGTTGCTCCTTCGTGGGCTGAAGCAGGATGTCCTTCTAATTTACATTTATAAAATTAAAGTCTTTTGAC
Organism: Helogale parvula; assembly: GCA_004023845.1. NCBI lineage: Eukaryota > Metazoa > Chordata > Mammalia > Carnivora > Herpestidae > Helogale > Helogale parvula. The sequence goes on from PJEM01008945.1 coordinate 13,477, forward strand.
TAATTTTTTTTGCAAATAAATTATAATATTAACAGACTTATTTCTAGATCTATCTGGAAGATAGATAGTGGATGATGGATAGATAGATGATAGACAGTGATAGAGAGAGAGAGAGAAAGGAAGGAAGGAAGAAATAAAGAAAAATGAACGAAAGAAAAAAAGAAAGTCAGTCTAGATATATCTGGAAGGTAGAATATTACCTATCTTGTCAATCTAGACATATTAGGTCGTACTGTGGTTCCAATCACAGCCTCCCAAAACCTGAAAACTATATTCAGTCAGAATCCTACATGAAATTCTTATCCAATAAGATTCAGTCTCACTCACTGAAAATATTATGACATCTACTGTGGACAGTTTGCCCCCACTGCTGTAATACACCCTTAGACTGACCAAATATGTAAAAATAATGAAGTTCTTCAGCGGCTGATATGTCACTGATCTCGTGAACATTTTATAGCGGTGTCACTCAGCTTTTCGGCCAAGAGCGAATCGCACAGACGTACGTGTAGAGAGGACCCCTGGGTTCACAAAGTCCCGCAGACGACGACGATGATACACACAACGTGCCGAGAACTGCTGTCCTAGAGCTCAGACGTGAGCGGGCGACAGAATTGGCTGGTGGCCCTGATGAAACAGATTGCCAGCGCTCCCTCCCTGAAACTTCGGTTCTGTAGGGCTGCTAAGGACCTAAGAATGTGCATTTCTTACACTTTCCCAGCTGACACGGTTGCCGCTAGTCCCTGAACCCTTGAGAATCACTGTCTATGGCATGGTGTCGTCTAACTATGCGATAGTAATTTTTAAAGCAAATACTTTTATTTATATATAATATGATAAATATATATCTCAAATAAAATTGAGATCACCATGTGGTATAGTGAAAGAAGTGTGGGAACTGGAATTAACGTGAAAATAAAATGGGGCGCCTGGGTGGCTCGGTCGGTTAAGCATCCAGTTCGGCTCAGGTCATGATCTCATGGTTCGTGGGTTCTAGCCTCACATCAGGCTCTGTAGCTCAGAGCCTGGAGTCTGCTTTACACTCTGTGTCTCCCCCCGTCTCCCTGCCCCTCCCCTGCTTGCTCTCTGTCTCTTTCAAAAATAAACAAACAATTAAAAAATTGAAAAATAAACGAAAACATTGGTTCAGCTTTTGCCTAGTCCTTACTAGAAAGTCATTTTGGGTTCACCTGGGTGGTTCAGTCAGTTAAGCCACTAACTTCAGCTCAGGTCATGATTTTATGGCCCATGAGTTCGAACCCCACATCAGGCTCTGCGCGACAGCTAAGAGCCTGGAATCTGCTTCAGATTCTGTACCTTCCTCTCTCTCTGCCCCTCCCCAACTCACACTCTCTCTGTCTCTCAAAAGTAAACATTAAAAAAAAAAGTCATTTTGTGTCTCTGAATCTCTGATTCGTCATCTGGAGAAAGGGAATTATACTACATGATTAGCTGCCTTATGTAAGTCACACACTCTAGTTAATTAATTTTCAATAATAAATAAGACTTTTACTCCACTTCTTTCCTCATACGCGCTCCTGGGCAATAAGTTATACTGACAATAGCGTATGAACTCTCTAACTAAACTTGCTCTCAACAATTCAGGCCGTAGTCCATAGAGATCCCTTTATCAGGAAAACTGAAGCATAATAATCTTTTTCATCTTCTTGGTCAATTTTGGAATAGTTCCTAAAAAGTACAGTGGGCCCTGAGTTCTGGTTGTATAGATTACACCTCAGACCTCTTTAACCCCTTCCTAGAATACACAAAATCTGAGTTTACTTTAGAATTAACCAGCATTTTGAGATTTTAATAATTTGAGGCAGAATTATGAATATGCCCATCATAATTATTTCAGACTAAACTGAAAACATTTAGATCTACCTTATCGGACTTTCTGGTTTTCTTTTGGTCATTTATGAGAAATGAACACGACTTCACTTGAGAGTTTGCTTGTAAGCTTTTGCCAGTAAGACGCATCAGGCATTAGGTGGCTGTTTCTCAAGACAGACATGTTACCCAATGTTCTTTACTGCATTTTCCTGCTGGAAGGATGTGTAATGTATGTTACCACTTCTGTCATTAAGGGTATGGCTCTTGCTTAGCATGACATCTTGTGGGATCCGAGTTGTGTGGTATATTTATAGGCATCTAACTGGATGAACAACAGCTGATGAGTTCAAAGCACACACATTAATGGTGGTACGGACATCTTTCTGAACAAACTACAAAAACAAATCCAAATTCTGTGGTAATGCTTCCATCTGTCCTATGATATTCATTATTGTAGGATATCATACAGTGGTGTGTCACAAATGTTATGTCTCTGGAGCATCGTGTAACCTTGGGAGCAGAAATATCTGAAGAACCAAAGGAGAGTAAAGGCTGTAATTAAAAATAAGCCCCAAGAAATAGTTTCCATGTGGTTGCGAGAAGCCCTTGGGCACAGCTGGAAAATTTCAGGCTGAAGTATGTCGGAACAATAGTTTACAGAGGAAAGTAGCCGCGTTTGTGGTTACCTTTGGAAGTGAAATTTCCTTGCTTGGTTATAATAGCAAACTAGCTATAACGTTTGGAAGAATATCTTCCGAAGAAGATTGTTACTCCCGGAATTACAAAGAGAAACATAATAGAAGATTTTTACAAATGAGAGCAGGGGCTTACATTCACATTAAAAATAATTTAAGAGTAGTTTATTAAGCACAAATGAAAATAAGTTCCAAGATGTAAAGAAAAAATAGAAATTTATTTAATAATGAAGGTTGAAGAATCCAGAATTCAGGAGAGGAGGTTAGGATTTCACATAAAGTTGTAAAATAAGGTTATATTTTGAATGTTGTGGTACAAATCTCTCTTTTCAGTATTTGAATTAATATCCCAATATGCCTAAAATCAGCTCATTGTTTCTATCCAGATTTCCTTCTTCTGTATTTCTTTTGATGTTGCTATTACTGGCTTGATTTTCCTTCAAATCATCTAATCTTGACATTTTGGTGTTTTTAAAAAAAATTTTCCTGCTATTCATCTTCCTTATTAAATCAACTGTTAATTTCTTTCAATTCTACTGCTAGTAGGTCATTCACATTCATATCCATTTTAAAAATTGTTTTAAGATGTTAGGATTATTGAACATAGTCTTTAAAAATGCCTGGCATTGGAGGAGTACTGTGAAGTCGTAAAGTCTTCAGGTGTGGATAATCATTTGGAAATGGGAGATGCGGGTGGAAGAGAAGTTAATTTGTGGTTGATGAAATTTTAAGAAATCAATGCATTGGAAAGCTAGAGCAAAATCCAGAAGTTGGGATAGAAAAGCTAAAAACAGATGTGTGGCAGGCATATGTGGGTAATCATGAATAATATTTTGGATGATAGGGGTGCATTTTAGAACAAGAATGTATACTGCTGCTGACAAGCAGAATTATCAAACTATAAAAAATGATGCCAAAGATGTATCTGTCTGGGGTGGAAATGAATTGAGAAAGTAGCTTCAGTCCATGTTGTGTTAACCTTTAGACATATTAGTAAATTGTTTGGCTTTGGAAATATAATGTTGGGGACTTATTCAATTTTTTTAAAATAATGGTAAAGTTTTTATTGTTACTGAAAAGGAAGCTTAAGAGACTAATGCAATCTATATTTGTGTTAATATGCATGGTGGCTCATTGTTTGCTTATCAACACAGGACAAATTCAAGTACTTTGTGTAAAATCTGTGCCATAATCTAAATTCAGTGAGTCACTCAAAGGATCGTCCCCGTTGTGTTAGTTTTTATTGCTGTATAACAATCTGTCACAAACTTAGCAGCTTTAAAAATCCCATTTATTAGTCATAGTTCCGTAAATTAGAAGTCTAGATGACACGGCTGGCTCTCTGCGCAGGGTCTCACAAGGAGGCGGGCAGGGTGGCGACCGGCTTTGTTATCTGGATTCCCAGGTGAGAACAGGAGTCCTCATAATTCCTATTATTGGCAAAATTCAGTTCTTTGCAGTTGTCGTAGAGGGGTCCCCATTTTCTCGCTGGCGTCAGTAGAAGGCTGGTCTCTCCATCTGCATTCCAGTCTGAGTGGCTCCTCCCATGTTCCCAGCCAGGAGTCCTCCTCATGCTTCAGGTTACTCTGACTCCCTCCCGCTTCTGCTATCAGCTGGAGAGAGTTCTCTGCTTTGAAAGGTCATGTGATCAGAACCAAGCCCACTTGGAAAATCTCCCCCTTCCTGAAGTCCACTGTGACACAGAGATAACGTAATCTCTGAGGTGATACAGGCTCTGGTGGTTGAGGGAAACATCTTTATTTCAGGGGAATGGATTTTAGAAATTGTGCCTTTCACACCTTTGTGATGTCAGCAATGGAATAGTGAGGGTGTGGGTCACAATGCTATCCAGTAAGAACAGTAGACAGAGTGATGGAATTGTTCTTCCCATTGGGTCTGTAGGTTCTCTCTTGTCTCATTTTCTTTTATTTTTTATTTAATCTCTACACCCAATATGAGGCTCGAACTCATGACCCCAAAGTCAAGTGTTGCATGTTTTTCTAACCGAGCTATCTAGGCACTCCTTGTCTTGTTTTAAATTGATTTAAATAAAACTGGGTACTGGGTGGCTCAGTAGGTTAAGCATTTGACTTCAGCTCAGGTTATGATCTCACTGTGAGTCTGAGCGCACATCAGGCTCTGTGCTGACAGCTTGGAGCCTGGAACCTGCTTTTAGATTCTGTGTCTTCCTCTTTCTCTGTCCCTCCCCTGCTTGTGCTCTCTCTCTCTCTCTCTCCTTTCTTTCTCTTCTCTCTCTCTCTCAAAAATAAATAAGCATTAAAAAATTAAAAGAAGTTTTTAAATTGATTTAAATAAAAAACAAATTGCGGCAGCAAAGCAAAATAAACTCTATTTCTAAGACCAGAATGCCCTGATTAAATGACAGTTGTTAATATAGGAATTAATAATTTTCAAAGAACTAAATGTGAAATTCATATAGGATGACATTTAACAAAGTGAATATGGAGACATTTTTGGCAAATTTGAAGACAATAAAGTCACCAACATTTTATGCAACTATTTTCATAGATGCTAATAAATTGTATACATATTGGCCAAAGAACTATAGTGAGATAAAATAAGTTACTGTTTTTAGCTATTTTCAAGGAGAACATAAGAATGCAATCCTGGATTGCCATAATTCTTTGTGGTTTAAAAGAAATTGTGAACTGGAAAATATTGCTTTGTTAAGAAAACACTTCTTAATAGAATTAGTGGGTTTTTCCCTAAGATATTCTTAGCAGCGTGCATACATACACTGCCTCCCCACCCCCACACTTTATGTCCTCAGGAATGCCTTGAAAACTCGTGGGGGGGGCACCTGAGTGGCTCACTTCGTTAAGTGACCAACTCTTGATTTTGGCTCAGATCGTGATCTGAATGATCTTACATGTGACTGTAATATAAAGTAAGCTAAGTTTAATGAGATTCAATTTATTAATTTTGAGGAGTACTATAAAAGTATTAGTGCTTTCTGTTTTTTGAAATTTAATATTGTTATTATATTAGTCCAAACAATTCTAGTTTGATTACTATCTATTAATCTTTTCCTGGAGTAGTAAAGCCATAGCCAAATCATGTTATAAATTGGGAACATTAATTAGGCCAAGGAGAAATAGAATCCTTTTCCTTTTTTCTCCTTTTCATTCTTAGAGAGGTAACTTTTTTCCTTTAATTTCACATTTTTTTCTTATCATAGTATATAATACCATGAATATGTTCTTATTCATGAGAAATTTTATTCAATTACCTCATTTAAGAAATGCTTCTATGAATCAAATTTAATGGTTTATCAGCATGTATAATTTACTTCTAGTTCAGAACAAATCTTAAGTACAGAAAAACTCATTAATCAGAATGTCATTAACTCAAAATGTGTAAATATTCAACTTGGACTAATTGGAATTAACCTTTGTATGATCTGTAAAGAGGTAATTAAGACATATTTTATTTTTTTATGGAACAAGCACTGAGGCAAGGGAAGTGTTTAGCCTGATATAAACGAATTTTCCTTAGTTCTTTCATATACTGTATCTTATCTTTCAAAGTATATCTTTTAAAATATACAAAATGTAGGGGTGCCTGGGTGGCTCATTCAGTTAAGCATCCAACTCTTAATTTCGGCTCAGGTCATGATCTCATGGTCATAGGATTAAGCCCCACATTGGGCTCTGTGCTGACATCATGGAACCTGCTTGGGATTCTCTCTCTCTCTCCTCTCTCTCTCTCACACACACACACACACACACACACACACACACACTTTCTGCCCCTCCCCTGCTCATGCTCTCTCTCTCAAAATAAATAAATAAATATTAAAAAATATATAAAATGTATATAAAATACAAAACATCACATAGATATATAGAACATTGCTAAAGCAATGTTTAACTTTCATCATTCATTCATCTGATTGTGAAATATTTATTGAGCACCAGCTATATTCCAGGCACTCTGCAGGAGGTAACAATAATAGAAATACCAATAGAAAATACTTATTGAAGGGTTCCCGGGCTGCTCAGTCGGTCGAGTGTCCAACTCTTGATTTCTGCTCAGGTCATGATCTCATGTTTGTGAGGTAAAGTCCCTTGTCAGGCTCTGCTCTGACATCACAGAACTTGCTTAGGATTCTCTCTCTCCCTCTCTCCCTGCCCGTCTCCTACTTGCATTGCCTGTCTCTCTCAAAATAAATAAGCATTAAAAAAAAAAAAGAAAATTCTTATTAGCAGCTTCTGTGTGCTAGGCCATTAGCTAAGCTCTTTAATATGGATTATTTAGCTCCTTCCCACAAGCTTATTAGATTGGTACTATTATTACCTACATTTTTGTGATAAGAGGGCTAGAGCATATGTGGGTAAGTAACTTGTCCAAGTTCACAGCTAGTTCTAGATCTAAAATACGCATCAGGTAGCTTGACCCCAGAGGAAAAAATTATCACCATTGTACTAACAATAACAGTGAAAAAAAAAATTGGATCCCTACCCTCGACAAATGTACATCCCACTTACTAGAGATGATATTAAATAAATAACAAGGAAAAATACAATTAAAATTAGTACTATATTTTTATGAAGAAAAATGATATAAAGAATTATGGGAGTGGGGCTCCTGGGTGGCACAGTTGGTTAAGCATCTGATTTCTGCTTGGGTCAGAATCTCATGGTTGGTGAGTTCAAGCCCCACATAGGGCTCTATGCTGACAGCACAAAGCCTACTTGGCATTTTTCTCTCTCTATTTTTCTCTCTGTCCCTACGCCGTTCGTGTGCTCTTTCTCTCTCTCAAAATAAATAGATTTAAAAGAAAAAAGAATAATAGGAAGGCCTATTTTAGGTAGAGAGGTGAGAGGTTGTCTCTGAGACAATGGCATTTGAGCTGAGACCTTGAGTTGTGTGAGTGGGAGTGCGATAGGACACAATGGGAAGGAAGGAGGGATGGCACTTTCCATCTGGAGAGGTGAGTATGGAGAGAGGTCCTCAGGTGGAAGGAACAGGGCACACTGAGGAACTGAAAGAAGCGGAGAATGATATGAAATATGGTAAGGCAGGACTTTGTAAGTTTTATTTGAGGTTCATTGGAAAAGAATCCAAGGGTTTTCAATCTTTAAATCATTTTCAGGGCATAATTTGAAAAACAGATTAAAAGGGAAAAAAGGGCTTTGCAGGGAGACCACTTAGGATGCTACTGAGAGAAATCTGGTACCAGGGATTTTTGGCTTCGACTAGGTTAGTAGTAGTAGAAATAAATATAAGTAAACAAAGCTGAGTACTAGTTCAAACAGAGGTGGCAACTGCTATGGGTGTGTGAGGATTGTGGTGGCGATGAGGAAGAGGAACATGGGTGGAAAAGTGGGAGGAAGTAAAGAAGGCCAAGAAGAAAAAAGCAGAGAGGAGAAAAAACTGGAGTGTGGTATCCAAAAGCCTAGAGGAGAGAGTGTTTAAAGAAAAATTTCAGTTGTGTCAAAAATCGCTTAGAAATAAGGAAATAGTATTTCATTATATTTGCTAACATGAAGTCATTAACGGCTTTTGGAAGACAAGGTTAGTGGAATAATGAGCGTTAATGCCAGACTAGAGAGACAGTTAGGCAGTCAATGAACACAGCCTGAGTGGACCATTGTTTTGAGAAGGGTGACTGTCCAGGGCAGTCGCTAGAAAGGGATATAAAGCCAGTGACTTAACAGACTTAAGAAGTAGATGAAAAGACGCAAATTATTTGCTACTTCTTCAATTGAGAAGCTGTTTCTAATTTTCCTCCCCTTGATTTTGGGGTGACTTTAATGATCCACTGACCAAAATGTGGCAAAAGTGATGTTTTGGGGCTTCTGAGGACAAGTCACTAAAGACTTTGAACTTTCTGGTGGGTTTCCTGGATTACTTGCTCTCGGAGCCATGCACCAGCAAATGGAAGGTGTGAGAACTGGGAAGGCCATGCTTTGAAGAGGCTTGAGCTAGTCACACGGAGAGAGTACATGAAGAGTGCCTGTTCCAGCCACCCAGTGGAGGCAGCAGGCCATGAGCGGAGGAGCCATCTTGAACATTGCCGCCCCAGAAGACGGAATGGGGAGAAGAATCAAGAAGCCCATCCAACATCCTTAAATAGGGCTCCAGGCGGACGGCCTCAGTTCAGCTGTCTCAAACCATTTCAGCCCAGCTGAGATCTCAGTTACCGGCGGAGCAGAGACAAGTCATCACCACTGTGCTCTGCCTGAATTCCTGATCCATAATATAATGAGCGTAATAAAATAGCTACTGTTTTATGTCACAGTGTTACGGAAATTTTTTTCTTCTCCTCCAATAATAGATAGCTGGAATAACCTGACACTTCATCATTTCTTCAGTAAATATTCATTTAACTTAACAGTGCAATTCACAGAAATTCAGTGTATTAAACAATTTACAGAAGGGCATGTTTAAAATTAGACATAAGATGTGCAAATTAAAAATTTCTTAATACAATATAAAATTCAGCATTGCAATCACTTAATGGATCATTCACCCTCCTCGTCAACATTAGGGAAAACTTTTATATTCATAAGTGATTTTTCCTCAAATTATTTAAACTTCATGCATATTTCAAGCAGCTTTTTTTATTCCCAGATTTTGAGAAAGGTTCTGCATTGACTTGATACACACCTACTCCCAGGCATTATTCTAAGTGCTTCGTGTGTATCAAAGCATTTAGCCTAAGAACCATGATGTTTTATGATTTTTATCTGCATTTTACAGAAGAGTGAACTGAAGCACAAAGTTCAGTAATATTGTGAGGGTCGTACGGCTAATTCCTGACCAAACATGGATTGGAGTCCAGGCAGTCCCCGGTTCCAGAGCTTGTATTTTTAGCTACTTAGCTATAATGACAGAGGCTGTCTGATTACCTTAAAGTCATTATAGTCCTGCTGTCATCCCCACCCTCTACCCAACACGCATTTTGTTTGGGTCCGTTCCTCTGAACATCTGGTTGAGAAAGAATATGGTGAATGGAATCCTTAACTGTCAGGATGGGAGAAAGTGACGGAAAATTCTAGAACTAGGAGCCCTTCCCAGACTGGTTATAATAATGAATTCCTAAGGGGAAGGACATTGTTGCTCAGAGGGATGAACTGAGGAAACTTCCCCTTTCATATCTTAGCCTAGTCCATCCCTTACCTCTTCCTATTCCCCTGGAAGATGGATGTTCTTAGCCTGAGTCAGTTCTAATATGCATTTAAGATATCGTATCTGCTCCAATAGAAAATCTCCGAGACCAATTTTACTTAGTTTCCTATACATTTTAGGTATGCTCTATGAAGTCTGAATGTTAAGTCACACAGCCAATTAGAAATCAATTGTTAAGCTTTGCAGCATTGCATATACTCAATATTCACAGTCAAATTAATAATTATAACCCCCCTTCTTTCAAAGTAGGCATAATCACTGACATATAGATGCTGTCATGTTCTTTGGGAAGGTCTTAGCAGCTTTTGACCTTCCTCAGGAACCGTATCCCACATCAACCTTCAAGGAAATGACACTGGACTGTTACCAAAGCTTTGTTACATGTTACCCAGAAATATGACTCTCAGTGGTGAGTTCTTGTGACTTTCTTTAAATGGATTATTCCCATCAGGAGAAGCAGTGTGTGTTAGAGGTGACTACTGATTGAGTTGGCAGGTGATAATTCTTTAGCAGGAAAAGCAACTTGAAATTTTTAATTTTAGGTTGACTTTATCCTGCTGAAAGTGATGTTATAATGAAATTAAAATATCTTTTTAAAAGTAAAATTGTATGCAGGATATAATGTCTTTTCTTTCATACATTTATTTATTTTTGCAGGTAAGGGCACTCCTTCACCAAGTAACGTTTACAAATAATGTTTCAGATTAAACGGATGTAATTTCTTGAATAACAATGTTTGTGATCACCAGCCCTTCACCATCACGTATACCTGTCTTGTAACTCTCTGAGGGGACAGAAGGTATGCGATAGAAGTCTATGGGGGCGAATGTGAGTTTATGGTATGGAGGAAGCAGGGAAATGAGGAGGCAGGTGAGGCCACCCGACAGGGGCATGTAGGCAGGTGTGCACCAGAGCAGCGAACTGAGCAAGTCCTAAGAGGAAAAGCCAGGGTCTATCAGAGAACTCGAATGATGGCAGCTAGGTAAGGAAATCATATCTGGAAACTTCTTTACGTATTAGAGAAAGTTTTATTGGTGGGTATTTCAAGCTTTCTCCCACTCTCTTTTCATACTAAGCAAAGATTAAACTTTTCACTTCTCAGAAGAAACCTTCAGTTTCTAGACAGTTTCATAGCATTAAAAATGTAGTCTTCTAACTCAACTACTTAAGTAATATAAGATTCTATTCTCTGATATTATCTGCTTTCAGATGCTTTTGCTGCAGTGATTGTTTCAGAAACCATTAAAAAATTTTTAGGAGAAAATAGTCTGTAGGTATTTGGCATTAATCTTCTGACTACGGGGTGTCCCCGACACCACTGAAACAGAAGGCGTGGGGCCGCACACACTGTTAGTTCTCCGGCTTCTGCCTCCTGGCGGAGCCTTGTGGTTGGCCTTGTGGGCAGTGTTTCCTGGAAAGAGCCTCATTTCAGCCCTGAGGTAAATCTTGATTAGTTTAAACCAAACATGGTGATTAATGCCATCTAGTTATTGGTTTAGGCGTGTGGATGTCACGCACTTCTGGTCAAGGAGATAGGAAGGAAAGTCATCCGGGGCTGTGTCAGTTCTTAATTTATTACCTCTGAGCTCTGAACACACCTTTCCACACATGCTGTCTGATATACCAGACAGGGAATTTCTTTAACCATTTCCCTTTAAAGTTAAGTACGTATGATGTTAAGATTTTCAGTAGGGGGCGCCAGAGAGACACTGCAAGAGGGAGAGGCTTTCCGCAATTCGCAGCCTGAGCTGTGGGTGTGGGGACACCGGGTGGAACTTGCCTCCGGTCCGGAAAGCAATCTCTTTGTAACCTTGTAGGCTGGGCCTCCCGATAACCTGGCTGGCCTGCATGCAGCTGTCTGAGACCCAAAGGGGTGGGGGGCGTGGGAGGGGGAGACCTACACGGAGAGAAAGCTCCTTCTCCAAGCCACTCCCTGCCAACCTTCAGGCTCTGAAGGCTCCCCTTACCCCCTCCGCTGCTGCTCCCTGTCCCAAAGTGAGCCTAGACTCCCACTGGACGCCCACGCCAAGGTAGCTGACCCTCTGCTCCCCCGCCTCCACTGAGTAGGGCTGTCTATGGTGTGCCCAGCGGCTACAGACTTCCATAGGTCCGGCTAGACTGGCCACCCCCCTTGCTGCCAGGTGGCTGAAACACATCTTCTCCAAGGCCTGAAATGCTTCCAGGTTTGTCTTTCCTTACATACTCTCCATTAGCCCTAGCATCCCGTATAGAGGTCCCTTGCATCTTAGAGCTAATACTTCTTTTTGTTGTGGCTACCAATTCTTTGGCGCTCCCGTGTTTAATCTACTGTGGGATTTCTATTTCCTGATTAGATGTGGACTGCTAGAGGAGGAGGTTTCTGGGTTAGAAAAATCTTGAAAATCAATGAATGAGTTGACGCTGCCTTTCCTGTCCCAGAATGTTCCCAGAATGTTAATACATGTAACCTCTGGAACTTCAGTGGTCATTTTTGACCAATGGAAAAAGAGAAATGGCAAGATACTGAATTTTTGATGTTATCAGCTGTGCTGTTGTGCTAATCCACCCTTGTATGGTGTGACTTGCAGACTTCTTATGTAAAGTGAGGTAAAAAAAAATGCCCTCACATTTAAGCTACTTTTGGTTGAGATTTCAATTACTTGCAGCACAAAGCTGTACACAAGGCTGTATAAAGTTTAAAGTCATCATTATTCTAAGGATTTGTGGTGTGTGTGTGTGTGTGCGTGTTTTAAAGCAGTCACACTCTCTTAGTAATCATAGGTGATGACATCAACTGCTTGAGTCATTAGGCCGTATTTCCCGTCTTGCATAACAAACTCACTATTATAATCCATAACATCCTTGGTTTCCATTCCACTGCTACAAATAGTCATGTCCCTTGTAACATTAAATTATATAAGCATTTAAAAAAGTTTAGTTTTCCTTTCTGATTGCATTAAGCTTCTATCAGTTTTTATGGCAAAAAAGCCATTGGTATGGAGGTCCTGTGTGTTTTTTAATTGGAGGCTGAAACATCTCTTAAATGTCAAAAACCCAGAATTGTCTTTTCCTGGAAAAGAGACCCTTCAGCAGATTTCCAGTTTCTCCACGGACATGCACCTGGGTACAATGCTTCAATGTAAGCCTACGTTTGGGATTGAAAATAATTATGTAGAAGAAAAAAAATAGCATCCTGAAGTCTATTGTTTCACACTGCCTGGGTCCCACAGCAAGTAATACAGATTTCATCCTTGATTAGAAGGGGCCCCTGGGCGGCTCAGTCGGTTAAGGGTCCAACTTTGGCTCAGGTCACGAGTTCCCGGGTTCCTGTCCCCACATCAGGCTCTCTGTTGTCAGTGCGGAGCCCGCTTCCAGTCCTCTGTCTCCTCTTTCTCTGCCCCTCTGCCCCTCATTCTCTCTTTCTCAAAAATAAATAAACATTTAAAAAGGAAATCTTTCTCCAGAGTGGGGTGGCCTTGGAGGAAGACATTGGCCACATGGCTTCTGTAGTGTGGTCTGCTGATCACCCGGTCCTTGTACTACTGCTTTACTCTTTTTTTTTTTTTTTTTTTTTTTAACGTGTGGTTACTGGAGTTCTCCTTTGCCTACTGTGGCTTCTCAGAGGTTTCTGCCAGAGATGTGTCCAGCACTCCAGGTATCACAAACCTCCCTCCACCCCCACCAGTTGAAACCAGTGATTATGATTCTTTCTGTGAAGAAAAAAGGTCTTAAAATAATTCACACATTCCGCCCCACCTGTCGGCTTCCTCACCCTCTCTCCTATGCACAGGACAATGCATCTGATTGTTTCTCTGCTGTCTTTTTATGCCAAGATCTTCTTTTTTAAAAAAAATTATTTATTTATTTTGAGAGGGAAAGAGCACATGAGCAGGGGCAGAGAGAGAGAGAAGGAGAGAGAGAGAGAACCCCAAGCAGGCTCGGTGCCATCAGCTCGGAGTCCAACATGAGGCTTCAGCTCACGAGCTGGGAAATCATGACCTGAGCTGAAATCCAGAGTCAGATGCTTAATCAAATGAGCCACCCAGGTGCCCCTCTCTTCCTTTCTTTCACAAAGTGGTTCCCCGGCGTTTCTTTAAAGTGCTGCTTCTATTCTGGGCTTGGGAGACCCAGCACTGGTGAATCCTTCCCAGACAGATCTGGTGGCCCTCAAGAACATACCTCCAACTTGCACACCTCTTCTGGTGAGTAATAACATACGTACTTTCTCATGGAGTTACCTAGGCAGTATGGTACTATTAAAGTTCATCACTGCCTTAATCGCAGTAAAGGAAGGCTCACAGTGAAATTAACTGCTGGTGTTCATTTCAAAAGAAAGAGGATTCAGGACTTAGATAAGGTTTAAGGGGCAGAAGAAGAGTAGGGGGGAAAACTGGACTTCCTCTTGTTGCTCACCTTCAATGCTGTTCCCTTGCAGTGCTCAAGGATATGTGTTAGTCTGAGAAAATGAAAGTGAGACCCCACATACCTATTGGGTTGTGAGGGGAGGAGCCCCTCAACATAAGGTTGTGAACCCCAGAAAGCAGAACCCTCAACAAGCCACCCCCACATGAATGGTATTCTCGACATTTCCATTCTCACCCTGCAGTGCACTGTTGTCGTAACTGATGACCTTCCGATCAGAGAAAATGTCTTGATTTTTTTAATTTAAAAAAATAAATCAGAAAAATACATGTCTATGAATGTCTTTTCTTGAAAAGTCATAGAAACCTCCAAAGGTAAAAGACAAAACTCAAGAGCTGGGTTTGAGAAGCTGTTTATTTTACAGCGGGGCCAAGAAGCCTGAAAATTAAAAATGAAGAGTGTGGCTTCCTTTTGTGAATTTATTGAAAGCCGGTCTCCATTCCTGCAGAGTCCTTGGTTCGGTTATCTTTGCTGCTTACCTCTTTGGAGGGAAATGAAGAACTCCTAAAATAACATTGACGATTGGCCTCCGTGGCCCTGTTCTACCTGACCTGTGTCACTTGTGTCTGTAACTGAATGGTGACAAAGTTAAGGACAGCTGCTGTGGCCCGGCCTCGGGACACATGACAGGAGATCTTCACTGCTCGCACCTCCGCACTGCCAGTCCCGAATCTCTTTAGCAGACAGACCTCTGGTCTTAAAATCGTTAAGGTCAGGCTAGAACCAGAGGCTTCCTCACTCTTCACGTCCCTGTGTGCTCGGGACGGCACAACCTTATCCTAGTTGTGACTGAGATTCTTAATAAAGTATTAGTTAATTAAACCCTGACTTGTCAAGTCTTAACATTTTTTTGCATAGTGTTCCCATACTGTTTTTTTTTTAATGTCTAGGAATGTAGCCTGAAAATTATGGATGTATATAAAATTTTAGCTGTAGGGTACATATTATAAAATTACAAGTCAAGGGGCACCGGGTGGGTTGGTCAGTCTTGGTTTCAGTTCAGGTCACATTTCACGATTTGCTGACTGCATGGAGCCTACCTGGGATTCCCTCTCTCCCTCTCTCTCTCTGCCCCTCCCATGCTCACACTATCTCTCTCTCCCAAAAATAAATTAAAAAAATATATATATAACTATATACAGCATATATATATTTACCAGTACTAAATCATTTGATTTTGAAAAATATTACATGATTTAAAAGAATATCTTTAGTGTCAAGTCAAGTTGAAAATGAGAGTGATATGCTATATATGCATCATCTTATGCGATTTGTGTCTACATGTACCATTTGTACATCCAGATCTATATCAGCTACGTTGTTTATGACCTTTATCGTCCTCCCCCTCTGCCTCTTCTTCCCCCCGCTATTGCCTCCATCCCTCTTTTAACCTCCTCCCTCTGCTAGCCACTAAAATCGTAACAATGTTACTATCTCAGAGTTACCCTTATGGCTGGTTTATGTTTTCTTCTTTCTTCTTGCCTGTATTTTGTAATTTTTCTATATCTGTACGTAATTTGGCTTGTTTTGTTACTCCTACACAATTTCCTGTAATGACTCATGATTAGGGTTTCAAAAGCCTCAGAACTATTCTCAGCTGTAAATATTATAATACCAAAGGTCATTCTGTCTGAATTATTAGTGGTTTCATACAGTTTGAGTGGTTCTCAGTTTGCACAGGCTCTGAGAGCCAGAGAAACCTTTATCTAAACCAGCCCCTCATCTTCAGGGGAGTAAACGGAAACCCAGAGAGGCTAACAATCAAGGTAACATAAGTCACAAGGGCACCTGAGTGGCTCAGTCCGTTAAGCCTCCGACTCTTGATTTCGGCTCAGGGCATGATCTCATGGTTTGTGAGTTCAAGTCCCATGTCAGGCTCAGCTCTGACAGCGTGGAGCCTGCTTCGGATTCTCTGTCTCCCTCTCTCCCTGCCCCTTCCCCACTCATGCTCTCTCTCTCTCAAAAATACACATTAAAAAATTAAGAAAAAGAAGTCATAGAATTGGTGGTAAATCCAAGACTCTCACCGTACAATGGCTTTTATGACAACAATATGAATTTGTTTGAAATTCTTTTGTTCTACTTCAGTTGCTGTTGGAAAACATTCATACCTAAAACACACATGCCTAAGTATGATGACAGAGTTACCATCTCTAGATTCGAATATTTAAAATGAAATAAAAGTCATAATTCTGATGTGTGACAAATTGAAATATGCCATGCTCAAAATAGCTTCAGATTGTGGATTTAGTGTTATTTCATTTTGAAAGGGGACCTTATCAAAACTGTCCATTTTAAAAAGAGAATCTGACAGAAGATACCATGCTAACACCACTCAGGCTGTAACCTTTATCCTGTAGGAATGGAATGTCAATATTTCGAGATTCTTCTTAACAATTGTTACATGTTAGATCAAAATTTATTATAAAAATCAGATACAAGCTTAAAACAATTTTTGTGGTTATTATAACTGATGTGTGGGTAAAAATAATTGTTGCCATGGCTGAAATACAGTAGTAGCTTTATCTTGCTTGAGCTACATTTTTTGTCTTTGCAGAGAGAACCCCTCTGCATCATACCTACATCCTTCCACCCAACACACACAAATTAACAGTGTAGACCATACTGTGCTCCAGAAAATTGCACCACAGAAATTTGCAAAGATCTCCAGTTGAGCTCCTGGTTCCCCTATTCCCCGTATTTGGTCCGGTTCAGTCTGGCATGTTGCTTGTGTTTTTACAGTGCAAAAAGACATCTGCTGCCCACCAGAACCCATCATGATCTGCGGCGCTTCCCAGCTGACTGCCGTCCTATTTATATTAATTGAACGCAGTGTATTCTGCATACACTGGTGATTACCCTCATTTATTTCAGTTCCTAAAGACTCAGGATTTCTCTACATGCTTTTACAACATTGCTCTACTCATTTGGCTCCAATTAGCTTCAGCTAACGAAAATACATTACAACAAACCTCTGGTTAGCCATTGCTGTTTCTTGTGACATAATTGGTGAGCCTTTAGCCCTTGAAAGTAAAGACACTGGGAATTAAGTTATAGTATCTTTTGTGAGGCTGAGAAATATTAATTGCAGGCATCTGGGCTCACTTCCTTAAAGAAGATGCGTGATTTCTATTTAACTAATAAATGTTGACATAATTGAAGAGCTATAAGCTCCATATGTTGAACTTTCTGGAGAATTTCTGATTACCCCCTTGTTCAGTTAAGTAAGAAAACGCTTTGGCATTAACACTATGCCGTGGTTTATTTGCACGTAATATTTTAAAATTATACTGAATGGCTAAAGAACTCATCCAAAAGAGCTTTGTTAGAAATGTATTAAAAAATACAAATCTGTCATAATGAAAAAATAATGAATAAAGTGACATCAGTTTAATGAACATATATATTTTTAAATTAAAAAACATTTTTTTTCTTAGCAAACTGATTTTTCCATTCGAGCATCTTATTTTACCTCTAGAGTCTTGGATCAGACTCTAATAGCTTATGTTTTAAAGATAATAGTCTTTGCAATGACATTTTTGAATAATGGTGGTTCCTTCAATGGATCTTTTTAGATGGAATCTAGACACTTGAAGAGAATTAAGAATGGATCATAATGGATCCTACAAAAAATTACATTGCCTTACTTCTTATTAATAAAAAAGTTATAACCAAGAAATTCAGCAATTTTCCTGTCTTTTGGACTGGCCTTTGCATATTACACAACCATCCTTCATGGTATCAAATCTGAATTTTTATATGCTTTGAAATATAATCAATTATCATATATTAGTCTGAGGAAATTTTATTGTTAAATTATAACCCCAAGCAAAAAGTCTTTCTACTTATGACTCCTTTGAAAATTTTAGATTTTAAATGGTGTTCTCATTTCATTTTATGTTTCTTTCCCCTTCCATCTCAAACTTGAAAAGACAAGGCCAATCATAGTCAAATACCGTAAAAGCTGTGCTCCCATGGTTTTTATGTAAAGTTAATAAAGTAAATAAGAGGCAGCTGTGCGTTTCAGGAAATCACTCCATTGAGGGGTTCTGGGAATATTACAACCACAAGTGTGAAGCCGGAGTCACCAGAAACCCTCAATGGAGTTACAGCTCAATAAATCAAAACTTTGCTCCCTTTTACCTTTACAATATAACTCTGCATGCTATGTGATGCCTGTGTGTCACAGCATTCCTACTGTTATCTTTTTAATTATCATGGGACTTCTACCTTCCTGGTCCACGAGGTTGGGAGTTTTTGGGGGCAGCTTTGCTGTGTCTCAAATATTTTGGGTCTAGGAATTGCAGCATGGTAATAAATCCCTCTCGCTTGCCACGACCAAAAATGAAAGAAAGAATGAAATAAAAACCCTGGGGCGTTTTGATAACATGTCATGGAGGTGTATGATAAGTACGTCCATGCCTGATTGTAATATCACACACTGTGGACCACCAAGTCTCGTAGCTGACCGATAGGCTGAGAGTTACTGTTTTTGATAATCACTGCAAAATACAATTATTATTTTTCTCTTTAACCTGTGTCTTCCTTGATGACAAACCAGGTGAACTATTTCCCCTCTCCCACTCCCAGGATTTCTTGTTCTCATGTCTTCTCCACCCTCATTTTCTTTTAAAGTATTAGCAAAGTCTTAGTTTCCTTAATCAACAAACACTATGAAGATTCTTCTAGCTAAGCAGACAAAACACCAAAACACCTTTTTCCCTGCCAAAAAAAAAAAAGCTGGGTTCAAATTCTGATCTTTATCATTTGTTAGCTCTGTAACTATGGACAAGTCTCAAGTGTCTCATTATTTGCCCATTTTGGAAATAATATTAGTATCCATTTCCTAAGATTGCACTGAGGTCTGTTAGTAAGCTTTTGGTATGTAACAAACCACCCAAACGGAGTAGCTCAATACAATAAACAGTTATTTCTGTAACCCTATGGATCGGCTACAGATATCTTTCTGATCTGGAGAGACTGGCTAGTGAAGGGTTGTTTAGGATGGTTTTATTTACATGTCAGTGGTTGGCAGGCTAGTTGGTCTGGGGAGACCTCACCTCAGGTCGGCCAGATGGGTGGATACCATCTTCCAGATGGGCAATGTGTCCGCTCACCATCCAATAGGCTAACTCATGCTTCTTCACATGGTGCTGTCAGGGCAGCAAAAAAGAGCAGGTCTATTTTTCAAGTCTCTGCTCGTATCATGTTTGCTAACGCTCTTGACTAAGGCAAATCACATGGGTCAAGCCCAGACTGTAGGGGTAAAGATAGAGGCTCCACCCCATGAAAGGAGGAGTGGAAATTCATATCACAGAGGAGCATAGTTCAAGGATGGGTGGAATTTGTGGCCTTTTGCAATCTGCCATATGAGGATGAGATGACAGTAGTGCTTAGAGTCAGTGATGGCATTTAGTGAGAGTTCAAATAAATTTTACCTGTGGTCTTTGTCATGTGCATAATTAGCGTCACCCTCACACTCAGTTCTTGCCATTAGAGCTGGTTCTGTGTAGTTATTTCTTTTATATGCGAATGAGAAATTGTATCAGTTCAGATGCTGTTGAAATTCTGGTCTTCAGGCTCTGAGTCTGTTGCAATATGTCCCAGGGGGACTCTCTTTAAGGTGAGTGACATGGTCATTACAGGGAAAAAAAAAATCTCCAGTTCATTCTTGACACTGCCTCCTGCCAGAGTGATAAATACAGAGAGTCTGGATTTTCTCCATTTTAACTTTTAACTTCCCAGCCTTTTTTCCATAATATTTTCAGCCTGCCCCTAAACCCAACGCACATGCCTTGAATTACTGCTTGAACCCGCTGGAACTTTTTGCAAATGCATTTCCTCCTGCCTGGAATGTTCTCCAGTCACAAATAGGGAGCTAGAACTTTGTGAAATGTCGTATTTTTAGAAGACTGTCCCTTACATCTCCTGCAGAGATAAGAACTCCTTCATCTGAGCTCCCATAGCATTCTGTGCATGTCAGAAACTTAACCCATATTTCATTCCACCAGAGAATCCTTTTCAACACAGTACTCTAGGGAGATACTAATATTTAACTGTTCAATACGTGAATTTACAATCTAAGGCTTGATTCTGAATATTGTGAACACTTCCTTTTATAATTTTTCTTAAATGCTGTTTACTTACATTTACTTATTCTTAAATGCTTCTTACTGTTACATAAGAACATGAACCAAAGAGTTGATACAAAGTGAGGGAATCCCTGGTTAGTGGTGAAAAGAGTTGAAATAAGCACATGATCAGAATAGCTTAATGGAATTAAGGGACCTGTGGGGTCAATTCAAGCAAGGTTTAGACGTTGGAAAAACAAACTTCGCCTTTCTGAGTAAACGGACAACAGCCATGGGAATCTGTGTGCTCCCCCGGGTGAGGCCAGGAGCTGTCACAGAAGGGTCATGGAAGACGGAAGCTAGCTTCTGTGGTGCTGAAAGGAAACTAAACTAGTTCATCTGTTGATTATTAGCTCCTTGCCGGTAGTGACAATTTTTGATGTTTTATCTTGTGGCCGTGAGCACATTGTACTGTGTAGGACACCCAAAATCACACTGCAAATAACTGTATCTGCAGGATGAATGAGAAAGATTCATAACGTGGTGCCCAGTTTTAGGTCACATAATGAATATACACTTTTCTGCCCATGAAGACTAAGGGCGAGAACAACTTCTGGTCGGGGGAATAGCTTTTATCCATCAGACAAAACGAGTGTATTTATCTTGCAATATTCTCTTAACTTCCCTGAGGTCTGTTGATTCCCTTGAAGGCGAGGATCTGGAAGGACATCCTCTTCCTAAGTCTGTACCACTCCGGGGGTAGTTCGTGGTAGATGAAGTTAGACTCGGGAGGGCCAGTCCAGGTTTGACAAGACCCATCTCTGTCGGATGTGCCTGCTGTAGGATGAATTGCAGGATAGACCTTTTAACTGGGATATCATTCATACATATGATCTGACTTCCACCCTGAGATCATCCTGGTATTATTCCTTCTTTAGACAGAGGTCTCCATTGTGGGCGATTTTGATGCTTCATGGACATCTGCCAATGTTTGGAAGTATTTCTTGTTGTCACACTGGATACCCATTAGCATCCGTGAGTAGAGGCCAGTGATGCTGCAGACCGTCTGCGGTGCACAGGGCATTCCCTCACAACACAGAATCCTTTGACCCCAAATGTCAATAACAAAATGTCGAGAAGAAACCCTGCTTTAGAGTGTGCCTACTTTTGGCCAGTCTCAGAATTTTGAGTTTCCATTCCTTTATAGGAGTTTGCTTAAATAGTGAAGTCTAAATCTTCCACAACCTCCCCCATTTTTATTGACATATACTTGATATACAGAATTGTTTATGTTTAGGGCATACAGCATAATGATTTGACTTACATATACTATGAAATGGTTACCACAATAAGTTCAGTTAATATCCATTATTTTATTATAGATTCAAAACAGAAGAGGTTTTTTTCTTGTGATCAGAACTCATAGGATGTACTCTCTTAACAAGTTTCAAATATACCATAAACAGTGGTAATTCTAGTCATCATGTTGTACATTACACTTAGAACTTTATCTTATAACTGGAAATTTGGGGGTGCCTAGGTGGCTCAGTTGGTTAAGCGTTCGACTTCGGCTCAGGTCATGATCTTGCAGTTTATGAGTTTGAGCCCCACATTGAGTTCTGTGCTGGCAGCTCAGAGCCTGGATTCTGTGTCTCCCTCTCTCTGTCCCTCCCCAACTCATGCTCTGTCTCTCTCTCATAAAAATAAATAAACATTAAAAAAATAAATAAACAAAACTGGAAGTTTGTACCTTTTGACCACTTTCATCCAATTCCTTATCTGAAATATAATTCTGTAATATGTTTTGGAATGATGATATTTTTTCTTAAGTATAGCATTGATCATTTTCTTTTCTTGAAAGCAAAATCTTTGGGGCACCTGGGTGACTCAGTCAGTTGAACGGCCGGCCTCGGCTCAGGTCATGATCTCACGGTTTGTGGGTTCAAGCCCCGTGTTGGGCTCTGTGCTGACAGCTAGCTCAGAGCCTGGAGGCCGCTTCAGATTCTGTGTCTCCCTCTCTCTCTGACGGTCCTCCCCTACTTGCACTGTCTCTATCTCTCAAAAATAAATAAAAAAAAACATTAAAAAAAAGAAAGTAAAATCTTTAAAGATTTAAAATTAAATGGTTTTGGAGAGATTTTAAATGAAGCAGAAACTGACCAATTGAACTTAAAATGCTTTGAAATAAACTTAACTGACTTTCCTCAAGTGGAATCTCGGATAGTAACTGGTTTGCAGCTATAAGCAGTATTCACAGCCTGGGCCTTCAGAGGCTGATATTGGAGATGAACTCATATTGGTTTGGATTTCATTATGCTTAATAACTATGATAAATGCCAGTCATGGATTCTTACAAATTCAGTCTTGGGAAAATTTCCATAAAGATGTGACTCAGGTAAAACAAATGTGTTTCAAGTATCTAATCTATAGTGAATAATTTGTCCTATCCCTGAGGAATGAAACAATAATTTTGAACACATGTTTGGGAAACTAGACAGTAAAGACAACAGGAGGATTGCCATAGGAGCTTGTTTAAGAAAACAGTATTCATTTGAAAACTTACCAGCAAGGGTCTGCTCAAGTGGTAAAATGGCACACCAGTGAGGAGAGTCAGGGGGTAGCTCTCCAGGGTGGGTGCCTTCCCTTCCCCCACCGGACTGTCCCTGCCAGAACTAGGACCCAGCAGTGCTCTCTGACCACCTCCCAGAGCCCCAGGGGGACAGCTTCAGCCTTAGATTCACAAAAGAAGCTGATGCCTGGAGTCAACTGTCTCCTCCCACCTCTCTGCTGGAGGTGGGGGACCTCTTTTCTTCCCCCTGACTTGTTTATGAGGAAATCCTAGTAGCTTTGACATTGAAACCATGCAACTGTTTGCCTATTTGTTGAAAACTGGTAGAAGGAAAACAGCACAGCCTGACACAATAATTATAGGACAATTGGAAAAAAAAATCTGTCCCAATGCCAGGGGACATAAAAGCTATTTCTCTTCCAAATATCTTGATGATTTAGAGACAAAACATGTCTCTTATATTTAGACTTAGAGGAATATCAGCTGAAAACTTCAGTTTCTTTCCTCTGGATGCATAAGGCTTCTCTGACGGGGTGCAGAAGAAGGGGTGGGTAATGGCTAAATACAGATTTAGAGACCAAGGGCAAATGCCCCAGTCCTTCTTGAGCTTGTGCACCTTCTTGGTGCACAGGGTGACGGGGCCATTACAGGCACCCTGATATGGCTGAATCTGGGCTCCCAGGAAAAAAGAAAAAAATATTTTTTTTTCCATTCAAAGAAATAGCTAGAAGCTCTTTCTGAGCCTTGTGTTTTGGATCACCCCAGTGATGGGTGCCCCTCAATCCTTACTTAACTCCCTCAATCCTTACAGTAAGATTAGAACCAAGGACAGCAGGAGCTCCTGCATGGAGGTGTGGATCCCAGCCCGGAGGAGCCATGATCAGGGCGGCTGCCACTAAAAGTTCATCTGTAGGGAATCAGCAGTTTTGATAGGGTCCCCCGCTCATATTAGCTGGGCTGGGTGGGGCTTAGATCCTCTCTTTCTAGCTCCCTTGTCCTAGGGTTTTATGGTTTACTTCTTCCTCTCTGGCTTGTCCCTCTCTCTTATACTATAGCTTTATTGGACCAAAGGGTGAGGAAAGGAATTTCCTCTTTTCTTTTACTGGAGGGTGTTGGCTGGAGGTGAAATCTGGAGTTTGGCCTGGAACCCACTACTCAACTACAAAGTCAGGTAGCCTGGGGAGGCTAGAGCTAAGACCGTCTTTGAAATGTTCCACCTCCACTGTATCCCCTTCTCAGTTTTCAAGGGGACAGTGGCTCTGGAAGAAGAGGCGGAGCAGGACTCTGCCTGAGAGTGTAAGGGCTGGGTCCTCTGGACTTGCTCAGGCCACCTTTGTCCTTGGGGAACAAGCAGGGTGAGCTCTGTCTCTTCCCAGCCTCTAATGGACCTTCTCATAGAAGCCCTATTACTCCTTTATCTACCTTTTAATGAAACAATAAAACATTAGGTAGTTGTAGGGAGCTGCCAGAAGTACAAAGATCAACCGCCTGCAGGCAGGGCAGTGTCGGCTTCTCTGGCACTGTGCTAAAAACTTCAGTTTGGTTCCTCCTTTACCCTAGCCTTAATCTCTTGACCCTGTTTCCTAGCAACCGACCTAGGTCAGCTGCCTTGTTTCCCGCCTTGAACCCTTTATAAGGTGTGGGTATTTTCTTAATAAACGGGGGCTTGATCAGAAACTTTGTCTTGCCTCCATTCTCTGTGCCCCCTGCCCCCCAATTCTCACTCCCTCCCTCAGGAACCTGCGTCGACTGACCAGTGGGCTGGGGCAGGTAGTGGCGGCTTCACTTGGTTAGGCGGGTTCGGGGGGTAGGAACAGATTGCTTTATCCAAGGGAAAAAAATTCTTTTCAAAATTTTGGATTTTTTTTTAAGAGGGAGAAAATTTTCAGTGACTGCTAGATTGTTTTATTTTTTTTTAAGTTTATTCATGTTTGGGAGAGAAAGAAAGAGAGCAAGTACATGAGGGAGGGGCAGAGAGAGAGGGAGACGGAGTTCCAAGCAGGTTTTGTGCCATTAGCACAGAGCCAGCTGTGGGGCTCGAACTCATGAGCTATAAGATCATGAACAGAGACAAAATCAAGAGCTGGTTACTTAGCTGACTGAGCTACCCAGGAGTGCTTTGTTTTACTTTCTGAAAATTTCTCCTTATCCCCCGCCCCGTAAATAGGTTTCACTTACTGGCAATCTTCTCCACTCGTTTGAAGCAATGTGCTATTCTAACTTTTAGAGTCTGTGCCTCATTCTTGCCTCACCTTCAACCCCATTCTTGCCAATGAGTCCTGCCTGTGCTTCTGGCCCCTCTACCCTCCCAGCCAGGGGCTTCAGTCATCTGACAAGAACCAAGGCTTTGTGTGCATTGGGGTTGCTTAAATTTTGACTCACCATTTTCCCCTTTGTGGGTTGAGGACCACTTGTAACATTTCTGTGCAAACTTTATATAACCCACTGCTATGTCAAGATGTTTGAAGTCAATTTCAGCAAGTAATGAGTTAGCATAACGAACAAACATCCTGTACCACCATTTGAATTGCTCTTTTTTCTCAATCCTGATCCCAAGAAACCAGAATAAGTCAAAGGAGCCCCCTTCCCTGAAGCAAAATGAATTAGTATTCAGTCTTGATACATCACTTACTCAGGAGAGTGAAAAATTTATTAAAAGTGGGAATCGGGGTGAGGGCAGAAGGGAATACTCCTGGTTGTGATTGTTTTTAAAACGAAATGATAAACTATTTTGTAATTGTGGCAACTTTGAAAATTGTACTTTACTGAACATCTGTCAGCAGTCAGCATCCTGATTTTGATTGGATGCTTCCTCTCACATTTTAATCTGTTCTTTGCTTAGTTCTGGGGCGATGGAGTAGCTGGCTCAGACTTTTGGAGTTTATGCTTTTGATGAGTCAGCACTCCAGTTTTCTTTCTCAGGAAGGTCGTTTCAGCTACAAACCACTTCATTCTACTATTTCAGTTCCAAAACAAAAGAAAGCTTATATTAAAAAAAACTGTCTCTTTTAATATAATATATACTAAGATATAGACAAAGAGAAGATAACAATACAAACTATCATAATGGACTGATGCTGATTTATGGATCCAATAAGGAATGTATGGTAGAATGAGAACTGGAGATCTAGTTGCTTGGGAGACAGCAGCTAGAAGCAGGACTTCTTGGGGCTTCTGGGTGGCTCAGTTGGTTAAGCATCCAACTCTTGATTTTGGCTCAGGTCATGATTTCACAGTTGGTGAGTTTGAGCCCTGAGTAGGGCTTTGCACTGTCATGGAGACTGCTTGGGATTCTCTCTGTCCCTCTGTTTTTCTGCCTCTCTCACACAAGAGTGTGCTTCCTCTCTCTCAAAATAAATAAATAAAAAAGAAGTAGAATTTCTTATGCTCTGATGAAAGAATTCATTTGTTCATTTGCTCATTCATTCATGATGGTCTTTCTGTGCATCAGTTAGTAAATATACACTATATATATATAACTATATATATATACACTAAAATGTCTATTATGAATGTGGTACTATGTTAATATTTACAAGGAGGGATTTAAAAAGTCATATGCCTGCAGGATAAGGCAGTGAACAAGCTAGTGAAGTTGGCCAAGTATTAGGCAGTAGAGGGTAGTGGGGACTTGTCAGGTGGAAAGCACATGTCTCACCTAATTAGGCAGCCACTACTCAGCTCCTGTTAAGTCCAATATTTTCCAGGTGTTCTGGATTTTCAAAAGAATATGAAATTTCAGATATTTTGGGGGTGTGAAATTTCTTGATTTTAGAATAGCATGTCATTTCATTCAACATTATATTGGTGGTTTGAGCCAGGGTAAATAGGCAAGGAAAAGAAATAAAACTCAGCCAGATTGGAAAGAAGTAAAACTATCTCTATTTGCAAATGATACAATCTTTCACATAGAAAATCCTAAGAAGTCAACTAAGACTAATAAATGAGTCTCCAGCAAAGTTACAGAATGCCAAATCAATATGCAAAAATCAATTGTATTTATATACATTTTGTAATGGACAATCTGAAGATGAAATTAAGAGAATGATTATGTTTACGATACCATCCAAAAGAATAAATATGTAAGAATAAATTTAACAAATGAAATTCAAGACATACACATAAGAACTAAAAAACATCATTGAAGGAAATAAAACAAGTCCTGGAGGATGGAAAGATGTCACATATCAATGTACTGGAAGACTTGATATTCTAAGATGGTAATACTCCCCCAATTCCAGCTGACTTCCTTGCAAACATGACACGCTAATCCTAAAATTCCTATGTTAATGCAAAGTATCCAAAATAACCCAAACGATCTTAAAAAAAATAACAAAGTTTGACTACACCCATTTCTGATTTTGAAACCTACTACAAAGGCACAGAACTCAGGACAATGTCCTACAGGCATAAGTACAGAAATAAACCCTCACATTTTGGTCAGTTGACTTTGGACAAAGGTGCCAAGACCATTCAATAGGGAAAGATTAATCTTTCAACAAATGGAGCTGGGGACAACTGATTAGATATTTACATGCAAAAGAATGACATTAGACTTCCGTCTCACATAATACACAAAAATTAACTCTAAATGGATCATAGTCCTAATTGAAAGAGTTAAAACTTTGAAAACTCTTCGGAGGAAATATGGGAATAAATCTTTGTGGCCTTGGGTTAGACAATATTTTCTTAGGCATTACATCAAAAGCACAAATGACAAAGGAAAAAAATAGATACATTGGATCTCATCAATATTAAAAAAAAATTGTGTTGCCAACAATACCAAGAGAATGAAAGGACAACCCACAGAATAGGAGAAAATAGTTGCAAATCATGTATTGAGCAAGGAACATGTATCCCAAATATATACAGAATTGTTACAACTTAGCAATTTAAAAAGTTAGGAAATCCAATTAAACATCAAAGGGGGGAAAAGAAAAAATCAGACAAAGAACTGGAATAGACATTTTTTTCCCAAAGAGAAGATATAAATGGCCAATAAGCCCCAAAATGCTTAACATGCATTAATCATTAGGGAGATGAAAATCAAAATTACAGTGAGATACCATTTCACAAACATTAGGATAGCTAGAATAATAATAATAAAAAAAAAGTCAGACAATAACAAAAGTTGGTGAAGACTTGGTGAAATTGGACCCCTCATACACTGGTAGTGGGAATGTAAAATGGTGCAACCACTTTGTAAAACAGTCTGGCAGTTTCTTGAAAGGTTAAGCATAGACTTACCCTATGACTCAGTTGATTCACTCTTGGGTGTGTATCCAAGAGAAATGAAAACATGTCCAGACAAGGATTTGTACACAGATGTTCACAGCAGCATTATTGATAATAGCCATAAAGTGGAAATAACCCAAATGTCCGTTAACTGATGAACAGATAAATAAAATGTGGTCTATCAGTAAGCAGAACATTATTTTGCAATATAAAATAGTAAAGTACTGAAGTATGATACAACATGGGTGGATCTTGAAACCATTATGCTCAATGAAAGAAGTCAGTAACAGATGAACCCATATGGTAGAATTCCATTTTATGAAATAGCCAGTGTAGTCAGTTCTACAGAGATTGAAAATAGATTGATGTTTGCCTAGGGCAAACAGGAGGAACGGAGAGTATGCGTTGATGGGCACAGAAGGGATTTTTGTTTGGGGGGGAACTTGATGTTATAAATTGTGCTAAAATTAGGTCATGATGATAACTACACAATGCCTTGAATATACAAAAAGAACAACTCTGTGGGGAACATGATTATACACATATACATGCGTGTGCGCATACAAACACAATGTGTCAACCACACCAAATGTATTTGCAGAGTGAATTTGCCATGGAAGTTGCTTATTCATGACTCCTATTGGAGATGAAAAAAAGGACAAAAACAGATGTTCTTGCCATTAAATCACCACCAAATTGGTAGGAGAGATGAGAAGATAGACATAAATAATTACAACAACAGAGAATTCTGAAAGTGGGAAGTTCTTGGCTGTGTGTTCAAGGGCAAGGTGTTATGAAGGTAGTGGCCTTGAAGAAATAATTCTGTTTTAAAAAGAGTGTAGGACATTTATATCTACATAAAACACCCCCCCAAACCTAATTGAAATGTGTTGATATGATTTTAGAGATGTAACATAAAATGCAAATTTTTTTGCCAAATGCTCAGTGATGGATTAGATCAATAATTATCCAAAACCAAGGCCAAATGCAAATATCACCATAATAGAATGAACTTACGAAATTTATGACTAGATCTGAAATTTCATTTAAAAATTATTTAATATCATGATTATTAGAATTTGGGGGAGTTAAATGTTAAACATTTGACATTGTGAGAGTTCCTGGCTGACTCAGTCAGGAGAGCATGAGACTTGATCTTGGGGTTATAAAGTTCAAGCCCCATGTTGGGTATAAAGATTACTTAAAAAATAAAATCTTAAAAAAAGAGTTTGACGCCATGGACCTGGAATTGGAATGGTGATTTCTCTCACCTCTCAGCTACTGGGTGCCCCTTTAGTCACTCTGGCCACGTGTTTGGGGTACTAAATGCATATTTGCTTTCAACTGGCATATTTAGTAAGATCATTAGTAATTTTTATATTCAGCAGCATATAACTCAGGAAAATGTTTTTTAGTTACAGTTTATAAAATGAACTTGGGACAAATCTAAAATAGCCTTTATCTTCAGTAAGTGTTTAACAATCACTGGAATTAGTTTTTGGTTAATTCTTAACCTCAGAGACAAATTTTAAAGCATGCTCACAAAATTATTATTCTGAGGTTTGATTAATGAGAAGAAAATGCAATTTGGGAAAACTATTTTTTTTAATATTTATTTATTTATATTTGAGAGAGAGAGAAAGCAAGCAAACAGGGACAGGGCAGAAAGGGATGGAGAGAGAGAATCCCACACGGGCTCCATCATGCAGGGCTCCATCTCATGTACCCATCAGATCACCATGTGAGCCGATTTCAAAAGTTGGACACTCAACTGACTGAGCCACCTCGGTGCCCCGGGAAACCTATTTTTCTTTAACACTTTCTTCTTTTGTTAATACTTATATGCTTCATTATGTCTAGC
Organism: Helogale parvula; assembly: GCA_004023845.1. NCBI lineage: Eukaryota > Metazoa > Chordata > Mammalia > Carnivora > Herpestidae > Helogale > Helogale parvula. Next base: position 43,297 of record PJEM01008945.1, read on the forward strand.
TGGTAGATGATTTATTGAAAGTTATTATGGAGGATTTGGGATATTTTCCTCTTTGTAAAATGTCAGTGTGGCAAAAATTGATATTTTGATTTTAATTTATCCTCATAAACTATGAAAATTCCTTAGCAGAATCTTTGTCTTGAAAGTTTTAAAACTTCTATGGGATTAGGTAACTGATAACTAAATATAACTCTTATAGGTTATTTTCTTTCATATTTTAACTGCTGACACCATGTAACCAATTCTACTATGATTGGAGTATGATAGTGATGGGTCGACTGTTCTTCACCTTGGACCCAGACTCTCCCACTTAAGTCTGAGAACAAAGCTTTTCCAAATCCTCTTTGCTATAAGGTTCTGGTTAGAGTTCCCTATTGAGAGTAATTTGTGTGAGATGTGGAAGATGAAGGTGAGGGGGAGCCCTATTCTTGAGAAACTGTGGTGTTAAGCCATGGTGACTTTGTAGACTGATTTAGGGGCTCTCCCTTATGGTCCCAGAGACAGCGGTTTCTCCAAATTCTCTGCAAGTTGCAGCTTCTCCATATACCAGTGGTCCAGGCTACCATCGCTGGTGACTGCTCTTGATCTCTTGGCTTCGTGTTGGTAGACCTTTATTTCCTACCTCCTAAATTCAATCGTATAAGCCTGTATCACACTCCATATTTTCATATTCTTATGGTGACTCCCTTTTTCTGATCAAACTCAGACTACTAGAATGTGATTTTAATCTTTATTAATAATCTTTGTATTATTATTTATATTTTATAAGCATATCTTGTTTCCAAAAGAATGCATTTTTCTACAATTTATCTCATTAACGGACTATCTCCTCATACTGATGTATTTCTCAGTCTATTTTTGTTCAACCATTGGATATTTCTTAACCTTTTTAAAAACAAATTTATCATCTGCTACACTGCTTATTATTTCTACACTTAATTTAGGTAATCATAACGGATTGTACTTCAGCTGAGTGGGAGAATTTCAACACACAGGGTGCATAAAATTTTTTTTGCTCAGGTTATACCTAGAATGCTTTTATCTATATTTGAATGTAAATTTTCAGAGCATGACAATAAATCTGAATGGCACTTCCTATTTATATTACTGACATCATTATACTGATTAAATATGTTGGTAACTTATCAAGTACCTGTCATTGATTATGCACAACTTCAGGAAGACCAATAGTTCTTTAGTTCTATGATGGTGCAAATACCAAAGCTGAAGCTAAAGTCAAAGAGAAGATTTTGGCAGAATTCTGGGGAGAAGCTGAATGTCAGTGCATCTTGAGATCGCTGTGCATTGGGGGGAATCTCAAGAAATACTCACTTTCTGACTAGTTGACGACATTAATTATGATTTACAAAAAGCAGGTGCAGACTCAAAGATATATAATATGTGCCCGCAAGTACAAAAGATAACGAAAATAGACTGGCTTCCTCCCCTCCAGTCTTGTTTAGAGACAGCTTGTTTTAGTTTTCCTCAGAAGTTCATCGAAAGGAGTTCCTCGGAAATCTCCATAGCCAATTCAGCATTTTGTGGCAATTAGAATACTAAGGAAGCACTTGTCATTTCATGTGGAAAAAAAAGATAGACATTTGAAATAATAAAATGTCTTCTCATAGTTTCAAGGTCACCAAAAGTGGAAAAGTTTCAAGTGGAAAGTTGCTAAATGTGGTAAATAAAAATATATTTTCATATATAAGATACAAGGAACGATTCATTTTTATTTTCACGTTCTGAAGCATCTCTATGTAATTGTCCTGTGGGTATTCAGAGAAAGGAATTATAAACATATTGTCCAGGGTACTTATGGTTTTGTTTTGGAACCTGAGAGATAAACACTGAGTTAGAAACATGTAATCATGCATGTTGGTAAATATAAAAGTTCTAAAGCCTTTTTCTAAATCCACAGGAGAAAATCTGTTAAAATCTGTCACTTTCCAGAATGCATTCAATATAACAAGAACAGCATTCTCTGACTTTGTTCTGTTGTAAATGGGTCTAATGGGTGACGACTGATGTGCTCAGTGATGGAATAGAAAATCAACACAATTATTTATGTAAATGTTTGCCCCCAGGCATTCTGGGGACAGCAGGGTCCTCTTGCCAGGATGGTTTTTCTTAAGGACCTAAGTACTAATAAAAATTGGGAGCAGATACATTAATCAAAAATAAAAGTTTTTAAAGAGTTTATTTTTGAGGTTTATTGTCACTGTTCTTAGTGAATTGATACTCTTAATTGGATATATTTGGAATCAATCCAAATTCGTATTTGGAGATTGAATTGTTCTAGTGATTAAACAAAGTAACTGAGGTCACCACCCTATTCAATAAGATATTTTTTTGGCATGCAATTAATTATAATCTCATTGTAAATCCTTTTGATTTAAAGATTAATGTTGATTCTTCGCTTCGATTATGCTATTCATTTTTTAAATTAAAATTAAGGCACCCAACAGATCACTGTAGAACTTCTTGAAGATGTTGATACTATTCATTTAAAAAGACAGGTTTTTTTTTTTAGTTAAAAACAATGGGTTTGGCATAACTACATTATTTCGTTATTCTGTTATGTTGTATAGTCAATATGTATTTTGTAATGATTTTCATTTACTTTTTTATTTTTTGAGAGAGAGAGAGAGAGAGAGAGAGAGACAGAGGATCCAAGTGAGCGAGGGGCAGAGAGAGAGGGTGAGAGAAAGAAGTGTTTTTACCTAAGGCAGGGCTCCTGCTCACTCAAAGCGGGTTTTACCTTAAGTGGGGCTCATGCTCACCCCAGGTGGGACTCGAACTCACAAACTGTTAGATCATTACCTGAGCCGAAGTCAGATGCTTGACCAACGGAGCCACCAGGTGCCCCGATTCTTTCCATTTATAAATGTTAGTTCTATCCATCTCCTTCCAGGAAGAAGCTGGAGACAGGGTTTTACTGTTGGAGTGAGCAGAGAGAGAAAGCTGGTAAGTGCCCACTGGCCCTCAGGCAGCAGCTAGGAGAATACTAGTCAAACCCCCTCCAGGAAAAAACCTGGGAGAGGGGCGTCTTTGCCTGCTCTCTTTGTGCTTCCCCTGGAAGAGGTAGCTGGGAAGCTTGCTTATACCTCTCACAACTGCCTTTTTGTGTCCTGTAGTTCTGTGGGACTCATGAGTGCAAGCCCTGTTGGCTTTCACAAGTGGGTGATTTGGGGGCCCATCCCTAGGGAGGCAGCTATAAAAGTTGGGGCTCTAGAGGTGACTGCAAGCTGTTTCTAGGATGAAGCTGGCTTTATTTTTGGAGTGAGCCAGAAAGAGAAGGTGGGGGAAGTGCTCACCGGCTCCTCTGGGCCTCAGAGAGGATCCTAGTCCACATCTCCATGCAGGCTAATTAGCAGTCAGACCCTGAAGCGGCAGCTGCTTAAGTATGCAGTCAAACTCGTTTCAGGAACGAGTTGGAGAGGAAGGTTTTGTGTCTCCTGGTCCTGAGTCTGGTGGGGATAGCAGGGGTGAGGGCTCACAGGGCTGTTTAACAAATGCTACTTTGTTTGCTATGGTCCTGGGAAACCTGTGAAAACTCTGAGTTAGATGATTTGGAACCTGTGTCTTAGAGGCAAACTTAAAAGTTGGGGCACTAGAGGTGGGGTCCAAACCCTTTGCTCCTTAGGGACAAGCTGGGAGTTGGGCGTTCCCTTCCGACTGTAAGGCACTGAGCCAGGGGTGGGGCTTACAGCGAACCTGGCTTTCAGCCTTTCCTACCCATTTTGATGTGAGTATTTTCTCAGTCCCTGATGTGTCCTGAGCCCTCAACTATTTTCTGGATTTCTCTAGAGGGAATTGACCCCTGTGTAGCAGTGTCTTTGGTGCATCCCTGGAAGGAGGGAAATTCAGGAGGCTCCTATGTTGCCATCTTGGAAGCATTCCCAGAAAGATTTAGTAAGAATAAAAATTGTCTATAATCTAATTGAGAGGTTTAGCTACCTGTGAATAAAGCCAGAAAAGGGAGCAGCAGAGACAAAAGACCACAGCAGTATGGAAAAGCAGTTGAGTGGGTGAGAATGTCTACACTTAGGAGTCATGTAGCATTAAAAGAACTTTAATTTTTTTTTTTGGTTTTCGTTTTATTTTTGAGACAGAGAGAGACAGAGCACAAGCAGTGGAGGGGCAGAGAGAGAGGGAGACACAGAATCTGAAACAGGATCCAGGCTCTGAGCTGCCAGCCCAGAACCAGATGCGGGGCCAGATCCCTCGGATCCCGAGATCATGACCTGAGCAGAAGTTGGACACTTAGCCAACTAAGCCACTCAGGTGCCCCTTGTTTCTTTTTCAAGAATAGATCCCCTGATCCTGTTATTTGCAATGATGACTATTGCTTTTCAGGGCTAGAGTTACAAACTGAACAACACTGATCTGCCCTTGTGAGACGGGCCACCTGGAGATCAGGCTTGGATTCCGTCTGTATTTCATAGGACCTAATAAGATAGTTGGATAGTGACTGTCGTAGACACTGGGCCATATGGGATTGCATTTGCCTGCAGAAGTTTGTCAGTAGTTTGAAACAAATGCTAATGATAATTAGATAGACATAAAGCCAAGCTTTAGGTGTTAGGTGAGTTGGTGTGGTTAAAATGTCTGCTAGAACTGAGCTTCTCAAACTATCTTTGGTGAAGTCCAGATCCTTTACCCCCTTCCCTACTCACACCCCTGGTCTTTAAAAACAATTCTGTCATGGGCTGATACCTTTGTAAAATACAATATAAATTAATTAGTAGAAAATTTAAATATAACCCTCCACTTAAAAAATTTTATTCAACAGGCATAAAATACCCTAGCAACTTGCTATAAAAGTTTCTAAATATCAATAGTCAATTTCTCTCTCTCTAATTCTCAAGAGTAAATTAAATGTTTTTATAAATATGATTTAATAATTCTAATTTAATAATTCTTCCCTGAGAGAAGCTCAAAGAAATTCTTTTTTTACACCTAAGTTCTGGGGCCATATACCTGTTAGGTAGAAGCTAGATTAGAGCAGTGGAAGGAACGCCCTGGGACAGAGTCCCAGTCCTGGAAGGGGAATGATCGATACAGGAGCTGGAGGTGAGGAGAGTAATTTAAAAAAGCTACACTTTATAAGCCTGGGAGCTCAACATCCTGACCTTCCCAGACAGTGGGGGCTGACAGACCAAGGGCCGCAGGTGGGGAGCTTGTGCTCCCCTCTTCCAACTCTTCCCTGCAGGGTAACCCCTGGATGCATTATGATGCATTTGCATTGTGGGGACAGCCCAGCCCATGGAGAAAGGCTGCCAGAATGGTAGGTATAAACCATGTAGAATCAACACCTACCCCCCCACAAGTGCCTGGAAGCAGGTCTCCACTAGAGACCACTGTGTGTCACATCTCCTCCCAGCCCGGAGACCCAAGAGTATCCCGTCCCCAAACAACTGAAGAGCTGCTTCCTCCTGGGGGCACCTGCCTGCTCTCCCACCTTGAGAATGTACTTTTGCTTTAATAAAACTGCTTTGTGCTTGCTACTTTCCTTCTGGCTGTCTTTATTCTGAGCAAGGATCCCCATGTAAATCTTCTCTCAGGAATCCGTGGACACAATGCAGGTACTCTCTCATTGGGGACATACCTGCTCAGGAGAACTGGAATATCACAGGGAGAAGATCAGTTAAGATGTTCTGGGGGCAATACCCGGTGAAGAATTGTTGAAAGCGGACCTCCATGCTTTAAATCCAAAACTAAGACAGCGCTTGAGATAAGGAGGAACAATAGCTGGACAAAGGAGCCTGCAGCGGGTGCAGCCTTCAAGACTGCAAGCCCGAAGGGGCAGGGGGGGCTTTGCAGAGGGATTCAGGACCTAGCTGGTTTTGACAGGAACTGTGGACCATGCTGCCAGCCTTCTTTGCCCTGTCTGCAGGGTGGTATCAGGTTCCTGAAACAAAAGGCTGTGAGAGGTGGGGAGCTTGCAGAAGCAGCAAGGAAAAAGGTTACTTAGCTCAAAACCGAGTTTCACTGAAGCATTAGTGCAGCTGTTTTGATTTTTGTTCAACTTTATGCTTTTAAGCGTATCTCTTAGTGGGAGGAGGTCATAAGAGGACCTAACCACAGGTGGGCAGAGCTGGATCTGGACAGTCGGAGGCTGCCCCCCCCCCCTTCCCTGTCCATGGACTCTGTGTTCCGCCCACCACCTCCATAGTGTGCACCACTTGCAAGCACTCGGCCTTCAGAGAGCCACATGCTCTTGAAAAACACCTGTGTGGTGTAGATGGGGCTCAAACCAGTTAAGGCTTAGATATATGTAAACTCTTAAGATTCTGGTGGGCAGGTGTGGATATCTACTTGTCCTGTAGCTGTTGAAGAGAAGCCTAGAAAGTAAGTTTCCTTGCTTGTTGAAACTGCCCCCTCCCAGTGTGGAGTAGCCGGTCTCTTTCCTCATTCTCTCCTTGCCCCTCTCTGTGCAGGGCCGGTTTCAGATCCCACATGGGAAACTCGGCAGCTGTGAACCTACACTCTTGGTCCATCTCTTAGAAAATGATGCAACAGAAGATAATTTATTATATAATAATAATAATTCAAATATATATTATATATATTATAATAATAGTAATTCAATAACTTTTGACTTTTGGAATAATTTAAGGAAAGAAACGTTACTGAATAAATAGGCCGAGAAAGCAATAACATGAAACTCATGACTTAAGGCTATCTTCCATATAAAACAAAAGGGGCTTGGGTGGCAAATATTTTCCTGATACACACATTTAAATTTTTTACAAATAAGTGATATCAATTGACTATGTTATTTAAAAAATCTTTGTTTATTTTTAAAGTTTATTTATTTTGAGAGAGAGAGAGAGCATGAGCAGGGGAAGGGCAGAGAGAGGGGGAGGGAGAGAGGGAGAATCCAAGCAGGCTCTGCACTGTCAGCACAGAGCCTGATGTGGGGCTCGAACTCAGGAGCAAGATCATGACCTGAGCTGAAACCAAGAGTTGGAAACTTACCTAACTGAGCCACCCGGACAACCCTGAAAGTTTATTTATTTTTGAGAGTTGGGGAGGGACTGAGAGAGAGGGAAAAGGAGGATCTAAGTTGAGCTCTGCGTTGACAGCAGATGCTGGGCACCAACTCATGACCTGAGCCAAAGTTGGCTGCTTAGCCAACCCACCCAGGCATCCCTCAATGGACTATTTTAGAGCCTGAAAGGATAAAGGAGTCATTTTTGATCTTTGGCCACAGATTTCCCTGTAATATTGATACTGAAAATATCACAGTGGCTAAGCTATAAGGGAGTTACCATACTGAGGAATTTGGACTTGATTCTGAGGAGAATGGAGAACAATTTGAGAATTTTAAATAAAATTGCATGATCTAACTGATGCATTTCTTCTTTTGTTTCTGATTTTTTTTTAATAGCCTTTGCTCTTGGGTGGAGAATGGTTAGGAAACGGGGTGGGTAAAGGACTTCCGTATTAGAGGCACGGAGGCTTGTGTTAAAACAGTCAAAAGGTAATGCAGATTCCAGTTTTTTGTAATCAGTATTTATCGGCACGTGACTGAATGTGGTGGTAAGGAAGAGGAATCCAGGGAAATTTCTAGTTTTCTGTCTTGGTCAGACATAAGTAGTGGTAAATTTCATAGACAAAGGAACATGGAATGAGGAGGGGAGAGATTGATTCAATTTCAGCAACGTTAGGGTTGAGATTATTGTGGATCCTGGAACTAATTATGAATAATTGGCAAAAGGATGCTTCTTTTGACTTTTGGGGTGTGGTAACTTGGAAAATCATATTTACATAAACAGTTTTGAGCAAACTTCTTTGAGACATTTGGTTTACAAATATTGCAAAGATTTAAAACAGATTCAATGTTTTCCTGCAAAGCATCTTTGTGAAATTGGCATGTTTCTAAAATCAGAAAGAATTGAGAGGCTGGCTGGGATAATATTAATGTCAAACTCAACTGATACCTAACATGTAGAAGAACAGAACAAACTTTTATTAAATTTCCCAAACTTTAGCTTTCTCTAAACTTTTTGTATTGGAATTAAAGAAACATATACAATCAGTATTTGAGTGCTTTAAATTTGTACTCTGTATGTAAAGAGGGATGTGAAAAGTGAACACTCTTAACAAATAACAAAAATGGATACGGAGAAGTGGACCTGGGGTCTATAACAAGTTCTTAAGAAGTTAGGATCATATACACATAGAGTCCTCTATCTATCTATCTATCTATCTAGCTATCCATCCATCCATCCGTCCATCTTCTTTGGTTCTGTTTTTCTGGAGAACTCTGCCTAAATCAGGTTTTTTAATAAAAATGCTAAGATTGGCCCTGAAAGTACCATGTTTTTGAAAAAGGGTAAAGACAAGTTTACAGCTTAGACCTTGGAAAACTCAAGCCTAGATTACACAGTGATTGACAATGGTTGGAATTTAAGGAAAATTAAGTACCATTCTGAGTAGAAGCAGTTTTATTTCATATGAACAAATTTAATGGTTGATATTTAAACATTGGCATTATTAAAGTTTCACATTTTCAAAGAAAAAATAAATTGAAGAGTTGTTGAAATATGTATCACCAATGTTTCAAGGAAAATATTGGTAGTAGTTGGTAGTATTGTTACATCAGGTCAAAACCTGATGTCTGGTCATAACTTCACAGGTCTGTCCTTGGGAGTCAATAAACAGACTTAAATTGGGGATAAAGAAGGGGGAGGTGTTCATTTTAAAATTAGTATGCAGAAATGACTGGATACTTTTGTTTGGAGGAATAAACCTCTGTCTACTCTATTTTAAGACATGAATTTATCGAGTAAGAATTTTCATCTACTTTCCAAGTAACATACGAGAATACTTGCAGTATTTTTGCAGAGGTGTTCATTGAAATAGGGACAGATTGAAGACAAATTATTCAGCTATTATAAGTGTCTGGTTAAAAAAATAATTGTGGAATACTATGGTCATTGAAAATGATGTGGTTCTCTAATTATGACATGATGTGATATTAACCCAACCTAGATATGAAATGAACATGTACTCATAATTCATAACAGTTGTCCTGTTCGGAAAGTGTAAGAACATTTAGGTTAGAAAATGAGAACTGGCACACAAAAAAAAGAAAAAAAACCCCAAGAACTGGTGGCATGAATGGTGAGAACTGAGGACTCAAGACCTATTTCATGTGCCCTGCACGGCATCATGGGAGTAGAGAAGGCGAAGGAATGAGGAAGACACAGGGTCCAGAGTGTTATGGGAAAGGGATTGCTCACAGTTCAGGGCTAGTGCAAATTCCCCAGCCGTGAGTTTACCAAAGGTCCATTTGGGAACTTGGATGTCTGATGTATGATTTAAGTGTTGGCAATTACTCTAATGTGAACTTGTGTGTGTGTTTCTGTCTTCTAAATCTTCAGTACAGTCTCTTCTACTCCCAGGTGTTTGTGTAAAGCAGGCCTTTGATTTTGTGGAAACCAAAGAATGGTCTGAGTTTGTTATGAGACCTGGAAAAGAAGGTACAAAGGCTGGGGACTGGAGGCAGAGGTACTCAGAACAACTGGAAACGCCAGGGAGGGTTCTGTAAAAGGCTCAAATAAAGGGTGTGGATTTAAGTTTTGAGGCAATGTATTTAGATCTTATGCAGGCAAGGAAGCATTAGCTGCCACCACCTGTGATATATAGTGTTGAGCAGACAGTGCTGTCTGCTCCAGTTAACATTGCCAGGGGCAGACTCCCAACTACATGGAAGACAGCAAAGATAATCACTGTGCCAGCCACCAGGAATAGAAGTTCCAACACTTCTGCCCATTACGTCTTGGTGTTGGTTGCGAAGAAATACATGCTGTGGAGCACTGGCTAGAACAACGCTTAATCACAGAGAGAAGAGACGAAGCAAGACCAGCTTCAGCAGTGGACATCCATCCCCCAAGGCCAGTGGGTGTCTCCAGGCAGCTGATGCAGGCAGTTTACCTTCATGAGCCCTTCTTGACCTGTCTGCTCCCTGTGAAGGACAGATGTAGCAGTGGGGTTGGCCACGTGCAATACGATTAGACACTTAAGCAGAACAAAGGGGCCTATATAGAGCTCACAGTGGGGAAAGCTGTGTCCACACCTCGCGATCAGCTCAGGCTGTGAGGGCTCTTTATCTCTTGGCAAGGAGGTGTTCCAGCCCCAGTTTTCATTCTTCTGAGGACCCGTGGGGTCAAAGACTATACTCAAGAGACCGACTTTTCCCACATATAGATTACTCTAAATAGTATTTTTGTGTGCAAATTTGAGGCTGTGCTCAAGCATGCACATGCATTCACACATATACTCAAGAATATTAAAACATTATATACCGATATATAAACAGTGTTTGTGTCTGGGAGGTTGGATTTGATTTTCTTTTTTATATTTTCCTGTGTCTCATGAATATTTTTTATAAAAACATTTCTTGTTTTGATTTTTTTAATGTTTATTTATTTACTTTTAAGACAGGGAGAGAGTATGTGTGCATGCAAGCAGGGGAGGGGCAGACAGAGAAGGAGAGAGAATCCAAAGCAGTTCGATCCCTCAGTGCAGAGCCCAACGCAGAGCTCGATCCCACGAACCACTGTGAGATCATGACATGAGCTGAAGTCAGGTGCTTAACTGACTGAGCCACCCGGGCACCCCGTTTCTTGTTTTCTGAGTCAGAAAACAAAGGTATTTATATTTTCTAGAACAAAATGTAATCATGGAGAAGCTGAGAATGTCAGATTTTTTCAAGGATATGGCAATATCGTGAAAATTTTACATGTTCTTTGTAAATTCTGCATGATATTTGATATGTATTAGAAATGCTATGTGTGCATCAAGACTTTTTTTCTTTTCCTCTTGTTGCTTTAGATGGGTAATTTATAGCTTTGGAAGGTATTATGAGATAGATCATGTCCTAGTCTTTTAATCTGTGCTTTTACTTATGATGCTGTCCCCTTTTTCTAGGCTGTCCTCCATCTTTGTCCTTCCAAATATGCTTTGATTGTCTCTTCCTTCCTGGTTAAGGCTGTTCTAGCTTCTGTAGTACTTAATTGCTTTGTCTCTGCCCCCACAGTGCCTTACACAGACCTAAAGCAAGGTCTTTATCACATTACTGTGTGCTTATTCTTATCCACAGCTATTTTCTCCACTAGACAATTAATATCACAAACTGACATTCCTTTTTTTGTGTGTGTGTGGAAAGACTTGGTGTGGCCAAGATTTCTATAAATTCTCAACTTCATTTCTGGCCCCAGTTTCTCAGCTTGATGAGAGATCACCTGCCCTCTCATATGTTACGCAGGGGCACAGGACGAAAGTTTATTGTGTGTTTGTGTTCCTTTAACTTAGCACAGCGCTCAGCACAGGACAGCTTTTCAGTTTGTGTTGCAAGGATAATAACACACAGGGCAAGTGCTTAGAATATGGAGTCCAGTCTGACTCAATCCGATCATAGCTATAAGGCTAATTCATTACATGAACCCAGAAAACAGATTTAGAATAGGCTTTTAAAGTATAAGTACTATAATCATATCACCAAGAATATTTTAAGCAGAGTTACGCAATTGATGCTTTAAATAATTCATACTTATTAAGAATGAGTATTATGTGTTATAGCATTCCCCTCAATATTGATATATAAAAGAATTGATACTTTATCTTATCTCTCCAGTGCGATATTTACTTTGTAATGCATTTAGGACTGTCCCATCTGTATTACGTTTAACTTCAAAAATATTTGGGATCTGTTCTGTATCCAACTCCAAAAGAAAACTGCTCTGTCCTTCCACTATCATCCGTTATTATTATGTTTTCTGCAATGCATTATCCCATGTGTAACCAATATTTTAGAATTATAGAGAAGCATCTGCTTCTGTTTTAATGTCTTGATAAAAGTGTTGTAAATATTGTAGCTGTATAAGATTCCTTCCCTTGAAGAATCTGTTTTATTTCACCTGGAAACTATTTTAATTCTTAAATCCTTCACCCAGATGCTGCATCTAGTAGATGAAAAGCATAGCTCTTAATCAACTCCTTTGTTAATTAGTAATGGAAAATATGTGGCGTTACATTTTTAAGAAATGGTGTTAAAATTCCAAGATAAACAAGGAACCAGGGATATAATGTTTACTCCTGTACCATATCATTAACCTTTTAGAACATAGTGTTCATATTCATCTAATTACTCAAGTCATGAAAATTATACTTACCGGGCAGAAATAACTGGTTAGGGCCAGCGGGGAGTAGTGTTCCCATGGGCATGTGACTATTCAGTGAGCCTCGTCTTTTGGAGAGCCACCATCCATGTGATTGCCTCCTGATGCCCCTTTCATTCAGTGATAATCACTTTAACAAGCTTATGAGGACAGATGGAGGCTTGCCCTTTCTCCATTAAGACATATATCCCAGTGGGAACAGGGAGCAGTTAAGGATGCAGCAATAAACTCAAGTTGGGTTACATTCAGTTTGTTGCCTTTCCGTTGGGGGTAAGGGGGCAAGGGTTAATTTATGTGCTTTTTCCTGGATAACCTTAGTTTCACAGAATGTTAGAACTGAAAGAGGACCTAGATATCTCATTTAATAACCAGTTTATGGTAAAAAACAACCAACAACAACAGTTTCATAAACATTCAGCATGTAACTCCAGGGAAAAATAATGTCATCCCGGGTGTTAGGATTTATATAAGATTCACATAAACTGCTATTTCTCTCTTTGTAGAAAGACCGTTGGTGTGTCCAAGGTTTGTGTAAATTATCGAATTCACTTCTGGCTCTGACTTCCTGCTATACTAACCTTGATGAGAGGTCAACTTGCCCTCCCACCGGCGTGCTCCTTGGTCACACAGGACTTCCGTTTTTCTTCGTATCTCTGCGAAACAGTAGTTTCTTTAACCTCCTGCCATTCAGTTCAGCCATGCTCATTTCTTTGTCTCCAAATTCCTATTTGATTTTTAAGCTGAGTACTTTATTTCTTCTGTACTTGCCTTCCTCCTCAAATGGCTTATTAAGGCTTTTTTTTGTATAGATATAGTTCCCTCATACACTAGAAGGTGTCAAGGGCTAACTACATATAATGTTAATATAAACCAATAAACATTAAAAATAGAAATAAATTGATTTTAAAATATTTGTCAAATGAATTCACACAAGTAGGAGGTATCCCTTTTTCATGTAAGGGGCACTTTTTTTATACGCCGACTGCTTATTCCTTTCTCCAAATGCAGTACTTGTCTGGTAAAACCAAAATTCTGATGAAATCTGTTTGGCTTTCTGTGCCTCCCTGAACATCTGAATATGTCTGGAGGAAAGTACCCAACCGTGGTCAGTGATTTCGCATTAATTCACAACCGTGAAGGCCTTCCTTTCTGCCTGCCTCTGGACTTCCTTTCCTTGGCATTGACTCTCCCACTCTGAGATCCCTATTTCACACTTTCTCCTCTTTCCTCAAACCTCCCATACTTCCTGTCTCTTGTTCTCTCAGGTGGTGAGTCTGCCTTCTCTTTCACTGGGACAACAGAGGCAACAAGTTAAAGAGATAGCCCTCATCTCTACCCCGCCGAATCAGCCAGCCCTCTGGCATCTGTGCCCACAAGCTCTGCTGTCCCTGTTGTCACTATAAACGAAAGCTTTGTGCTCCTACCCAAGGCCAGCTCTTCCTCTTGTGTGCCATTGGATCCCTAGTACTTAGTGCTCTGCTCGGCCCATAACCGGTTTGCAATAACTAGTTATAAACCAATGCCACTCTTTCCTTAGTTGATAAGGATTCAAGGTTTGTCCTGTGAGTAAAAGACTGAATGTGAGAGTGTTGTTTCCTTGACCTCTATCTGTATCACTGCACTGAGACATCCGTGCGTCATCTGTGGGTTCAGGTTAGATAGAGCTGCCATACATGTGAACTCACTTTGTTACACCAAATACTTGGCGCTGGGAAGAAGCAAGCTTGGGGAATCAGAAAAAGACTGATTGCGCACTTGCCCCGGCCCAGCAGAGTCACCTCCAAAGGCTGAGCCCAGAACCTTGGCCTCAGCCTCCAGTTATGGCTGGGATGGTAGGGGGTTGAGAGACAAAAGAAAAAAGGGGAGAGGGCATTTGTCAGTGGTGCTACGTGGTGCTACGTGGGTAGTTGGTGGCAGCAGGATGCAAGCAAGAAGCCAAAAGCAAGCAAGGGCTGTACCAGCCTTGGACATCTGGCTGGCCTCTTTTATCTTGTTTTTACTAGCTTTTCTTCTCAACTCTAGTTTAGACAAAAGTTCCAAGGGCTATGCTAAGGGATGAAGATAGAACAGGTAACCTGGCAATATCTCTGTTGTCCCAAAGTTTGCCTTCTAGTGAAATGAAGCATTATTCTATTCAAAATTTAGTTGACAGATTTTGAGATATTTTGGGTCTTTCTCTAAGTTTGTTAATTGATTAAAATATCCAGTTAAACAAATATAGATGGATATTATCCTATTCCACTTGTCTGATGTCTTTTGGCTTATTTATTTGGTTTGATGAATGTTGTTTTTTCTTTACGATGTCTTTATTGCTCTTTTACCTGAATTCAGCCACTGCAGCCCCTTTCCCACTGCACTTTACCCCATGATGTGTAATTAAAGCTGCCCATTTTCCTATAATTAAAAAGGTTAGAGAACTGATTGTAATCATCACTCTCTGAGGAAAAGCAGCAGGAATAAAATTACAGATGATGGCTTTTTTTTTTTAAACCAAACATGTTTAATATATATTTCTTTTAAGCAGATTTCATGATTTATGAAATAGACCTTCTAACCCATCCCCAGGCTTTTCAGCAGAATAGGAAACAATCTTGTTCAGATAGATAGTTATTCTCTTCAGCAGTTTTAAAATCTTTGCCTCTTTTGCTGTTGGCTTTATGTTTTAAAATTTACACCTTTGTAAATTTTTTTTCTTACATATCATCTGGCTCTTTTCTGCAGAAATCTAAGCTCAAGTTTTCATCGACTATAACATTTATATCATCCATCTGACTACCTTATTTTAGTCTAAATAATTTTATTTCTCTGAAACTTTCCTTTTGGGCTTCCTCCCCCCCTCAATTTTCTCTCTCTCATTGCTTTTCTATAAATGCACCAATCTAATAGCAAAACATCACCCTGTTTAATTATAAAACAATTTTATTTGGGCCAAAATCAGCAGATAAATTATACCTCCACCTTTTTTTTTTTTTGTAAAGTTTTACTTAAATGGCCTAGGAGGGGTATTAAAATGTCTGGGATGTTTGGACTGTGTTAAAGGGTTTACAATTAGGTAAGAAATACAGATTTAAACATGTAAGTAAAATTAAGAGAATAGACTTTGGAGTCAATATATTGCTAAAATTGCTGATTTTCCTGTGAAAGTTACAGTCTTGCGGGAAGCTAATGTATGAACAATGATAGGTTATCAGTCTTTGTGTGCTGAATTATGTGTTATGATGTATTAAAGATCTTTGCAGGAAGAAAGGATTAGGGTGGGCTTCAGTAACTGAGACAGGAAGCATGCTCCAGGTGAGAGTTTGGGGTGAAAAGAATGAGTAGGATTTCACTGCAGAAAAGAGAAGATATTGTAGAAGAAGGAAATTTCTGGATGGAGATAAGGGGCCTTGGGATTAACAAACCATATGAGGATAGTTGGAATTTTGGCTGCTATCTTCTGAGAAAGGCAAGCTTATCCCTTATATTAATCAGGGTTCTCCAGAAGAATGGAACCAATAGCATGCATCTATCTGTCTGTCTATCTATCATCTTTCTACCTACCTATTATCTATCTATCTACCTACCTATTATCCATCTATCTGTCTATCTACCTAACTACCTACCTACCTACCTATCAGAACATTTATTCTAGGAGTTGTTTCATGTGATTATGGAGGCTGAGAAATGCCACTATCTGCTGTATGCAAGCTGGCAAACTAGAAAAACTGGTAGTGTGATTCAGTTTGAGTTGAAAGCCCTAAGAATGAGGGTGCCAGTGGTGTAAATTTTGGTCTGAAACTCAAGGCCCAAGAGGCAGGAGTGCCAATATGGGCTCAAGCATAGAGAGCAAAGTTTGTTCAATTGGATGAAACTTACCCTCATTGGTGAGGGGATCTTTACTCAGTCCACCAATTCAAATGCTAATCTTTTCCAAAAACACCCTTACAAACACACCCCAAAATAATGTTTTACCAGATATGTGGGCAACACTTTAACCTTGTCAAATTGATGCCTGCATTTAACCATCACACCCCTAGAAAAAAATATTTAGTTGATTCTTCCAAAAACAATGCCTTTTCTGATTATTATACAGGAAATAATCGGGAGTTTTGGAGAGCAAAACACTTGACTAATTCTTTATTCATTTTTGGCTCCTTTCTAGCCATCTGTCCATATCCAGTCTTAAACAGATGTATTTTAATATGTATTTTCTCTGGATATAGTAATAATTAAAATAAAAGTGACAACAGCTTCAAGTACTCACTAGGTGCTGGGAGCTGTTCTAAATGTTTTATAGCTGTTAACTCACTCTCTTAGAACAACCTTACAACCTAATTACTGCTATTATCTCCATTTATACATAAGGTGAGTGAGGCACAGAGAGATATGTGAGAAGTTTGGGGTGTCTCCAAATGTGGGGCGATGATCGGGTAGAAGCCAGTGGCACGGGCAGTTGAAGGATTCACCTGAGGCAGAACAAAGAAGACAGTGCACACTGCTGGGGAGTGCTGGGCAGGACGGCCGAGGAGAGACTGTGCCGTGAGGCAGTGGGTGGGAAAGACACCATAAGGGACCAGTGGGGAGGACAGCAGAGGACCGTCTGTCTGCCACCAGGCAGTGGGTGGGGGCTGCTTTTAAAGGGGGAAGGTGAGGAGGTATGACGACATATGAAATTTCCCTTTTTTGGTAACTGTCTGGTTGTAAGTAGCCCATTGGCTAGTTAGGGCCTCTGGATATTTTGAGGTGGGTTGCCAGATGGGCCTGCCTGTATTCGCCCAGGTGGTCGCGTTGGGCCCTTTCCACATTCAATCCCTCAAGCCTATTTTGCTTAAAAGGGGCCTCTACAATATTGTTCCACATTATAGACTTGTAATCAGCAAAGCTGAGATCAGAACTCTGACTGGTTCCAGAGATTACTGAGAGCCTGTGTCCTGGACTTAGTCACTTAGGCACGTCTGTTGAGCATCTAGCTAAGGGCTGGACACTGTGGGGCTAAACAAATGAGAGCGATGGTTCTACCTTTAAAGATCTGACAGCTTGTTGCTAAGTTGTGAGACGTGGATTCATACAGTTTGAACTGCTGAGAAGAGAGATGACTGATGAGGTCAGGAGGACTCAGTGAAGTCTGCGCTGAGATTCCAGGAGGAATTGGGTAGATCAGCTGGGACAAGAGAGAGCAAATACTCAGGCAGCTTACTAATGAGAGTGAATAGGCAGAGCTGGCATATTCGTTTTCTAGGGATGCTATAACAAAATGCCACAAACTTGGTGGCTTAGAATAACAGAAACTGATTCTTTCACAGTGGAGGGGGCTGAATGTCTGAAATCGAGGTGTGGGCAGGGACATGTTCCCTCTGAAGCCTCTAGGAAATCCTTCCTTGCCTTTTCCTAGCTTCTGGTGGCCTTTTCCTGGCGTTTGTTGATGTTCCTTGGCTTGTAGCTGCATCTCTCAAACCTCTGTGTCCCTCTTCACATGACCTTCTTTGCTGTGCCTCTGTGTGTCCTTTCCTCATGTAAAGGCACCAGTCGCTGGATTTAGGGCCCCTGCAAACCCACCGTGGCCTCATATTAACTTATTACAGCTGCAAAGACTCTCTTTCCAATCAGGTCACATTCTCAGGTAAATGGATACCGTAAGTGGTAACAAAACAGGGAATGTGTAGGGACCATGCTCTTTGAGAAATAAAGGAATAAGAAGGAGATCTTTGGGGTGAGAAAAGGCGAGTTGTACTTTAAACTACATTTGTTTGAAGTGCTATTTTTGGATAGGTTTCAATGACAGTATGGAACTACTTCATTTCCATGGAAATATCACCCATTTCTAGGTCCTTTAAAGCTCGTGGTTATTGACATGCAAGAAATTAAATAGGTTGTTTCTCTGCTGAAATGTACTTTCTTCTCTTTCATAAATTTACATCCTGCAACTGTTTTCCATGCTCTTCTGTGTTCTCCTCCTCTTCTTCATAATTCGCACTGTGGATGGCAAACGTTTACTGAGTACCTGTTACAGGCCCGGCACCTGTCTGAGACTTCACACTTCATCTTTACAGCAATCTGATGGAAACTGCCCTATAACCTTTTTACAGGTGAGGAACATAAGATGATTCTTATTTCAATGCTGCATTTTAATGAAAATGAAATATTCTTGGGATATTTGACCTCATAATTAGTAATGGAAATTTTAGTTAAAATGGAACCACAGGTTGTGTGATCAAGACACTAATCAGCTGAATGGATGCCTCTTTTACTGAGTAAGTTCTCAAAAACTCGTGACATACTCTGCGTAGAAATGGGAAGTTTTCTTTGACTTTGATCACAAGTCAGAATTGAGAAAATGCTGGAACTTAAAAGCCTATGTTTTAGAATCAGAGATATCTGATTGATCTAGTTTATCAATTCATAAATTATCGTATGCGTCTCTTTTAGTGATAGGAAGGTATTGGGAGCGTGGACTGCTATTGTTGGCTATGTATATTCAGAAAGTGTGGACTTTCGAGTAGCTATTTTAAGATTCTATTTCTGAAAATCTTATGGGAAGGATTCTAGAAGGGTGACTAAGAACATCAGTATTGGAATCAATCTCCTGACTTCCCACTGTGGCTTGCTACATGAATGTGGGAAACTTGCCTAAACTTCCTGAGTTTCAGTAACCTCATGGAGATAAGGAAAATTAACATATGGGGCTATTTTAATAATTAAATAAAATGATATGTAGTTGCCTGTAACAGAGTAATTGCTAAATTTCTCAACTAAAATTAGTAATAAATAAAGAATACACTTTTACTTTGTTATTTATGAATTTATCCTCAATGGCTCTCTTTTATGCTTGACCTTGTTGCAGTTTCATTAGTTGGTAGATGTATTTTAACTTACCTTCATTCAAGTCACAAAATTAAATGTAAAATTCTTTCAGCTTTCAAAACAGGCACTCCAATGTAAGGAAATGGAAAATTTGGATTCATATGATTGTTCAATTGCTTGTAATATATGCATAATTGTTTTTATGGATTGCTAGTAGGTCTTTAAAAATATGTAGGACACATTAGAGTTTGAGGCAATTAGGTGATTTGACATTTCTGAAACTCTGAAAAGAAATCAATATCATTCATTATTAGATTGCTAGAATAGTCTCCATTTTAGGTAGCTCGCTAAACTTTGTTTGAAGTATTAATTGATAATGACCCTATAATTTCTAAATCCTAAGATAACTTATTATGCATATAATGCTTATTCATAATTTTTAAACAATAAGATTTAGCCACTTCTATAAATAGAATTTTTTTGTTTGTAAATGGATTTTATCTGTTGTAGATTATCAGATATATGCATGTTACTTGTCCTTTTAATTTCAACATTTCCTTCTGGTTGTCACATATGTGTGTGTTTTAAATAAAATAATATTATTTACACCTTCTAGGTCTTTACAGAAAAGTGAGTAATTCACAAATGGTTGTCATAGGTACAAGCTACCTCCAAAATGACTTATTCCCATGTGGTTAATTTAGTTCTCAGTATTTTAGGAATCCAAGGAAGTGAAATTCTATTATATAATTTATTTTTATTTCTCTCATAAAGCAAATATGAAATCTATGGACATGTCTTGGATCAAAAAGTACAAGGCATTTACCGACAGAAGCTAGAAGTCAGTAGAGATATATATTTGTTGAAACATTCATTTGGCTGATAATTTTTAATTCTATCAGAGTCTGGATTATGGAGCTAGTTATAAAATTATCTACTTCTATATAATAAACTCAATGTAGACTATGAACATGTCATACATAGTTTGGGTTTTGAAGTTTCTATAGATCTCTAGGATCCTCATCGGTTCCTAAGTATTATTCCAATTTGACACCCCAGTTGTAGGAGAAAGACTGAGTAAGTTGTTTTCTGAAGATTGATATATAGAAATCAGTTGCTTTACTTTAATTCTGACTTTTAAAAATATCTCAGATTATAGACATTATGTTTATTTTTCATATTTGTTTAGACTAAAAATTTTTTAAACATTTATTTATTTTGAGAGACAGAGACAGTGTGAGCAGGCGAGGGGCAGAGAAAGAGGGAGACAGAATCTGAAGCAGTCCCCAGGTTCTAAGCTGTCAGCACAGAGCCAGACACGGGGTTGGAACCCACGAACCATGAGCTCATGACCTGAGCCAAAGTCAGACGCTTACCCGACTGAGTTGCCCAGGCACCTCTAGATTTGTTTTTAAGTGACACATTTTTTAAATTTACATTTAAACCAGTATATACTTTAATGAACACAACTCTAAATTACAAAAAGTCACATTTTAGACTGTTTAAAAGTTTGATCTATTTATAATAGAAAAATATATTGAAACAAAAAAATTCCCATCAATATCTGCTTTCCAAGAGATGACATTATAAATCGTATCAGTGAGGATATAAAATCACTATACTTTAATATAGCAAATATTCATACAAAGGGAAAGTGAGCATACCTCATTTATATGACTTTAGTTATGCAAAAGATATTGCTTTGTTGAGTTTGGATACAGGGTTGGTGTCGTGACCCTCCCCGGCCGCTCTGGCCTGTGTGGGGAGGACAGACACGGGTTCTTCTCCTGAGGGAAGGGAAGAGAAAAGGGAAAAGGGGGATGTACGGAAAATAAAACACAACACTCACGGTTTCTGGTTATGCGGAGAGAAAGAGAGCGAGTTTATTAAGAGGGCTGTATATATACCATCTCAGGGCGGAGAGAACAAAGCATTTGACTTATGTCAGAAATACCAGGTAAAGGAAACGCCCCCATCTGCCTTCAGCAAATGCTGGGAGGCGGAGAATTAACACTGAATGGGTTTTGATCTTATGCATCTTGGGTCTTGCCAATGCCAGAGAGATACCATCTCTAGCTTCCTGATGCAAATCTTGTTTACTGGTTCACTCTGCTGAGTGAATAATCCTAGCCTTGAGGCAGACAGGAACATGGCTGTCCCCGACAGGTTGGTGATGGCTGAATTACTCTGTTAAGAAGATAGGAGAACTTTTTTGTTCTTCTGAAGGGGTGGGCAAAGGGAAGAGCAGAGAGGGTAAGGGGGGAAGAACAGACAATAGAGAAGATGGTTGAGTCACATGATGAGGTACATGAAGGTGACTTAGAAATAAAGATCTAATATCTAATTTAAAATTTCTGATGCTTCAGAGTATAACTTCTCCCTTTCCTCCAAGCTTTCGTCAAAGTCTGCAGCACCAACAATCCTTTGCTTGTGTGTATAAATCAAGGAGAGGTGCTGGAGGTAAAGTCATAGTTATTATTTGAATTTAATTTGGTTCCCTCATTGTTTTTAATTAATTAGAATTAAAGTCTTCTCATTTTTTAAATCTTTTAAGTTTTAAGATAATCATCAATTTGACAGTATTCCCAAACAGAACACTGTGATCTTATGTCATTTTCAAGTGACCCAGGCTTCATTTTAAGGTCTCTAAGGAATGCATGGCCACGGCAATATATTAGATCCGTATACAGGGTTCACGTAGCTGGTCATTAGCACCCTGCACGGTGGTGCGCGTGTCAGAGCCCAGAGTGGTGGTAACAGCCCCGAGCACATGTTTACTCTGTGCTCTACTGACAGGAAAGTATGATCCATTGGCAATTCATGCACTGAGTTTATGTCACTAATGAGTCACCAACTGATTTATTGTGTGCACTATTCCTATTCTGTGTCATCAAATATAGAAGCCAGGCATCCATATTCGTATAGGGACTGTGTGGCCATTTGACGTGCCTTCAAGCATTTAAAAAGAAAAGAGGATTTCAAAGGATAGTAACAGTATTAGTGGTAATATGAGTTGCACAAACTCTTCTTTCATTTGCTTTTTAATGTATTAAGCAACAATCAAAAACTCTCTTGAAACTGGGGCTTGGCTGTGGTGAGGTCAACAACTAGCCTTCACAGGACGCGCTACAAAGTTCATCTCAATCACACAGTAGTGAACTTATAATGGGATTACTCTTTCTCATGCAGAATCCAAGGATTTCTACTCCTTTTCAAAATGCAAATCACAGGAGATTATAGTTAAAGACTATATTATTGACCTAATTTCTCTGATAGTTTAAATTCATTTATGTTTTCATCTGACGGATTTTGTGCTTGTAATTGTAGTTTATGCAATGTGCCTTATGTTCTAGTTCATGGCAACTCAGCTCCACACAATCCCATTGAATAACCTGTGAGGCAGTTTAAATGATTCCAGTATGAGTTGTTTGAATGTCTGCCTATACATGTATATAAACCTACTTAAAACTGAGCTAGCAAAATGCTAGCTTTAATTTACATTGTACGGAATGACTTCATTATGGACTAGTTTTCTACTACGATATAAAATATGCCATGTCGTATCATGGTTTAAGATAACTAAAAATAGTTTTAGGATTTTTGTGAGCAAAGATAGGATACCAAAATACCTGAGAATATAACATTTAAGTTCACCGCAACATTTAGTGTTGGTACAATTATACAGAGGGATTCAAACTATCTACAATATAAATTATTAGATAATTTATTTCCATTTCACTAATTGAATCTCAGTGTTTATTATGTCAAAGCTATCTATTACCCATTTTTCTGAAGCTAAAAATCTTTTCCCTTTCCATTAAGGTAACTACAGATTTTGTTGATAAGATTGCATCGTTTTAGATTTGCATCTATTTATTGGTATAATTTTGTTTTGGAAAGAGACAGGAAGAACTATAAACTGTCAAAGTAAAGCATATATGGAGCTTGTGATGTATTAAAATGAACATTGGCGTTAGCTTAATAGGAATTTGAGCAAATAGTGTTGTATTTGGTGTTCAGTTATTTACTCACATATTCATGGAGGGCTCGCCGTGAAAAGATCTGGGGAGAAAGTGAGGTTGAGACCTTGTCTTAGGACCACGTTTCTCCTCGGAATCTTCATTCCTGATGTTCCATTGCTCTCTCTCCTTTCAAATATGTTTGCTGGCAAACGGCATGAGTGAGCTAAATAAATATTCTGAAAGAAAAATCGATTTATTGTTTAGTTTAATATATAAATATTATAAAATGAAGTTGGGCATGTGTCTGTGATTCCTGGAATTTTCACTGGTTTATAATATAGTAGTTCCTGAGTTTTTAATTAAAAACTTTTTTTCCTGTTATCTTTTAAATCAATATTTGCGGCTCACCTAGCCAGTTAGCAAATAGATCTCTATATCCAATTGGCTTCTTATATTTCCACTGGAAATCAGTACCTAGTTTCTCACTTTCCCAGCTCCTCTTGTGATAAAGGGTCATTTGGGGACACAGTTCACAGATGTAAGTAGAGGTATTCTGAGAAAGACTTTACTGGGGGCGCCTTCTCCCTGTTCTTGCTCTCAATACTGAGATAATGTCTAGTATTAAATATGAGAGAAAAGCCCTGCGAACTAGGAATCTAATCCCAGCAGTCACGCTTCCTACCAATGTGGATTAACGTGGTAGTCAGTAGCCATATCTGGGTAATGAGCACTTTAAACGTGGCTAGTCTAAACTGAGATATACTGTTAGTGTAAAATTCGCATTGAATTTCAAAGACGGTATTTTATAAAAAAGGAGGGGCGCCTGGGTGGCTCAGCCAGTTAAGCGTTGGAATTCAGCTCAGGTCAAGATCTCAGGGTTCGTGGGTTCAAGCCCCGCGTAGGGCTCTGTGCTGACAGCTAGCTCAGAGCCAGGATTCTGTCTTCAGATTCTGTGTCTCCCTCTCTCTCTGACCCTTCCCTGCTCACGCTGTCTCTCTCCCTCTCTCAAAAATAAATAAAACATAACTTTTTTTAAAAAAGGAAATTAAGTTAATGTATATATATTTTTTCTAAAGATTTTATTTTTAAAATAAAAAGATTTTCTAAAGATTTTTATTTTTATCTGTACACTCATCATGAGGCTAGAACTTACAACCCTGAGATCAAGAATCTCATGCTTCACCAATTGAGCTAACAGGTGCCCCGGAAAATTAAGTTAATAATTTTAATATGTATTGCATGATGAAATACATTGGATATATTGGGTTAAATAAAACATGTTATTAAAATTAAGCTTACCTGTTTCTTTTTACTTTTTTACTGTGGCTACTAGAACTTGTGCTGTTACATGTGTGACCTGAATTTGTTTCTTGCATTATAGTTCTTTTCTTAAAATTGTTAATGTTTATTAATTTTTGAGAGAGAGACAGAGTACAATCAGGAGAGGGACAGAGAGAGAGAGCAAGACACAGAATCTGAAGCAGGTTCCAGGCTCTGAGCTGTCAGCATAGAGCTGGACACGGGGCTCAAAGTCACGAATCCGTGAGATCATAACCTGAGCTGAAGTTGGACGTCTGACTGACTGAGCCACCCAGGCGCCCTTCTTGCATTATGTATCTATTGGAAAGCACTGCTCTAGACATTTCTTTGTGGGAGAAAGTGATGTTTAGGCCAGTAAAAGTTGGGTTGACTGTTACTTATCTCTGAAAGCTTTCCTTGCTGGTACTAAGTGTCATTGCCAAACACTGAGTAAAGGGATCGTAGAAGTCATTGCTTGATTCTTTCCTACACATTTACAGATACTATAGTTTTGATCAAACCACAGAACATATTTCCTCTAGTATCTGAAAATAGAGCAAAACCTGTGAAGCCTTTTGTAAGCCAAAATGGCATGAAGCAGAGAAGCAACTACCATTAATTGATAAAAGTTTATAGGACATTTTTGAGCATTCCCAGACTCCCAAAATAAATACCTTAGGACACGTCTTGCCGGAGGGTACACAGAATAAACTAAGATAAAGCGCAGGCACTCACAGACACAGTTCACAGCTATGGCAGCTGGGCTGCTGAGTGGGGTCCCAAGAATGGAGTCTGACCCAGCAGCTCTGGCCGCTTGCTGCAAAACAAACACTTTCACCTTTTTTCCACAAAAGTGAAAATCTTCTCTAGATTTCTTCCAACTAGTGGTTAGCGAAAACAGATACTAGCGGGTCGCTTGTTAAGCAAAGTGGTCTAATGCCAACTTTAAAAAAACAGAGGATACCTGTATAGGCTTTCCCACTCTTGGGCTCATCCAGCACCACCTTCTGGTTATGATTCTTTTTAAACAAATACGTATTTTAAGCAGTGAGGCAAACCTGAGTACACATCGAGGTTCCCCTCTTTACTGTCTGTAGATACTGTGCAAGTTACTTACCTTCTCTGAGCCTCTGATTCCCTAAGTTTTAAAACAAGCTCATTCCTGATTTATAAGAATGGCTAAGGATTAAGTGATACAATTGATATGAAATGGGGACCTCAGTGCCTGATACCTAGTTGTTGCTTAAAGTATGATAGCTCTTCTTATGAAAGAGCGGGGCTCAGTCTCCAGCAGTGATTGGGTTAGGTGAATGGAGAAAAACAGTTGCATAGGGTGTAAAAGCCCGATGTAAAGACCTGGGAGGGTTCTGTATTCAAGATGAGGCGTGGTATCCACCGGGGGTCCTGCCTGAATCCCTTCTCTTACCCTCCACTGCCTCATTTCCATTTTGTGTCCCAAAGACGAACGAAGATTCAGGCTGCATAAAATTTGGAGCAATGAAGCACTGATGAGGGGAGGAAAAGCAGTGCAATTATGAATTTTTGGGAGACGAACTTGTTTGCCTAGAGACTCTTCACAATCTGATTTGGCTTTTGGTCTGTTTTTCTAGAGTTTGTGCTGGCAGAAGTGTTTTAAGAGGACAGTTTTGCTATTATCTTAAATGTTTTACAAGGAAAGGGGAAAGATGAGAGAGTAAGAGCACAGCAGTAGATAGTATCGTTACTAATATGGGAGAGAAGGGGCCTCTGGCAGGGGCTCTTGGAAGAAGGGCATCCACAGAAACATGCACATAATCACATAAATGCATCCTCACCACCCTGACACCCGTTCTTCGTGTGGTCTGAAAGACATCCAGATGGGTAGCCCTAACACTACGGAGATACATGATTTAATAAGAGAGTCAGAGCAATTGCAGGCAGTAGCTCAAATATGACATTCAACGAGGAGCACAATTGGGAGAGAGAAGGGTTTAAAACGGATTAAAATTTAAACAATTCCCAATCAAGTGAAAATGTTCTGGGAATAATGCCAGAGCGTATTGTCGAATGGGTTTTAATAGAAGCATTCTAAATTTAACCGGCTGAAATTATTTGCATTTTTTGAAATTATGTGTGTGGATATGTTGTATGGGCATTTAAAATACAATATTTATTCTTGTTCTTAGTGGCTGAGGTGTCAGAGTTTATATTATGTTCAGAATATAGAATTACTGAATTTCAAGATGGGAGGGAATCTTAGAGGTCAGTGAATACAATTTCTTGTTGATAGAGAAATGCATCTGGGGAAACTGAGGCTTAGAATCAGCAACCGAGTAGCTAAGCCGGGCCCGGAACCCAGCTCTGTTCATGCCCAAATCACGGCCTCTGTCCACGACGCCTGGCTGCCTTCTCAAGAAATACCCACAGGCTGGCGGCTGAAAAGCTACCAGTGGGAGCCCTGGGGAAAACGGGCAAACTGTCAACGAGGCGGCGTGTGAAAACAATTAGAATATCCAGTAAAAGTTTGAAATTGTAGCAAAATATAGGAGGAGACAGGAAGTTAGAGTATAAGTTACATACCTCATTTCTAATCTCACGTGGCCGGGTCATCTTTGACTCTGAAAGCCAGTGAACTAAGTCCTTGTCTCTGACTGCCCGGAGGGGTTGTTTGCCAGGAACCAAGCCATCTGCGTGTGT
Organism: Helogale parvula; assembly: GCA_004023845.1. NCBI lineage: Eukaryota > Metazoa > Chordata > Mammalia > Carnivora > Herpestidae > Helogale > Helogale parvula. The sequence continues at coordinate 70,205 of PJEM01008945.1, forward strand.
GTGTGTGTGTGTGTGTGTGTGTGTGTGAGTGTGTACATAACGTGTGAGGGTGTGGAAGTGTGTGTGCTATGTCTCTGTTTGCATGTGTGATGTGTGTGGATGACTGTGTGCAGGTATGTGTATACATGAGTCGTTGTGTGTGTGCCAGTAAGGACAGATCAGAAGAAAAAAGGGCTGGCTTTCCTCACGCGGCACACATGCCGAATATGTAGCCTGAGACGCTCCAAAGTGGCTCTTGGTTAAAAACAAAAATAAAATCTGAAGATAGGATTCAAAATAAGAAGAAAATGTAGTGGTTGATGTCCTATGATTATAATGAGATTTTCACCCACCTGTATTATTCACATTCTTCTTGACCTTTGGGGAAGGGGATGACCATTAGCTTGCTTTTGTATGTCTGACAGTACCTAGTGTGATGCCTTGTGTTACAGATACTTGGTTAGGGACAAGTACGTTAAATTTATTCTTTCCGTTACTGTCTTCTTTTATCATGAAAGTAGACAATTTTAAGTTTCAGCCTTTTATTTCACTCATTGGTTTGATCACTAGGTAGTCCTTTCCAATTTCCAACTCACATCCCTCAGTTTGGGAAATTTGTTCAACCGTTTTTTTAAAATCTCATTGTCTTCAGGTTTTTGTTTTTTCTTTCTGTAACCCTTACTCTTTATTGAATCCCCATATTCATATTCTATTATTTGTATCTCCTTTTCCTTATTTACATCATTTCCCTCCCCCTACGTTTTTTGAGAGACTTCTTTTATTTAATTTTTAAAAAATGTTTATTTATTTTTTTGAGAGAGAGAGACAGACTGCAGATGGGGGAGGTGCGGAGAGAAAGGGAAACACAGAATCTGTATCAGGCTCCAGGCTCTGAGCTGTCAGCACAAAGCCTGATGCAGGGCTGGAACCCATGAACCTTGAATTCATGACCTGAGCAGAAACCCGATGCTCAACCAACTGAGCCACCAAGCAGGTGCAACCTTTTTGAGGGACTTCTTAAGCTTTCTTTTTGAATATTTTATTTCTAACATCCTCTTACTTTTTTAAATTTTATTTTAATGGTCATTTATCTATTTTGAGAGACAGAGACAACATGAGTGGGGGGAGGGGTAGAGAGAGAGGGAGAGATTGAGAATCCCAAGCAGGCTCTGCATTGCCAACGCAGAGCCTGACACGGGGTTCGAACTCACGAGCTGTAAGATCATGACCTGAGCCAAAACCAAGAGCCAGATGCTTACCCAACTGAGCTTCCCAGGTGCCTCTCTAACATCCTATTAATTTCAATGACAGTTATTTAAATTTTAGTTTTATTTCTTTTTTTTCTAATTTTTTTTCTTAGGGATCTTCAATCTCTGAGAATATTCAGTATAGTTTATTTAAGTTTTCTCTGCTTTTGGCCTTGTCTTCAATTTCTCCTTTTATTTGTTAGAGGGTTTTCTTCAATGTCAAGTGATCTTTGGGTATCTGTTCATATGTGAGAGTAAGGCAGTGAAACCCTGACTGGAAACTGTGTGCTTGTGCGTGTGTGTGTGTGCGTGTGTACATGTATGTGTGTGTGTGTGTTGTATCACAGACATAGTTTATTGAGCAATGGGCTTCAGTATAGTGAGCTCAGCTTAGAGTGTTTCACTGAACTTATTTCACATAGAAGGTTTTTGGTTTTTGTTCTTCTTTTGAGATAATCGCTTTTCTCAGAGAGGAATCCTCTAGTGTAATATCTGAGGAATATAAGCCTGGCTTTCATTCTTCTCAGTGCAAAGTAAGAGAAAGGAGTTTGCAAATCATTCTTTCGTATGTAGACTTTGACTTGATCACCCCATTTTCTGTGTGATATCCCACCTTGTCTTGGTCCATTCAGGCTGCTATAGCAAAAATACCATAGAGTAGGTGGCTTAAATCACAGTTATTTAAGTTCTGGATGCTGGGAAGTCCAAGATCAAAGCAGTTGCAGGTCCAGTGTCTGGTGAGAGTTCATATTCTGTCTCATTATATCCTCCTGTTGGGGGTGGGGTGAGTGAGAGAGGGAGGAGATGGAGAAGCAAGGAAAGAGAAGGAGGGAGGGAAGAAGAGAGCAGAGAGAAAGGAATGGGGAGAGAGAGGACGGAGGGAGAGGTGATGCATCTTTCTGTATCTCTTCTTAGAGGGGCACTAATCCCATTCATGAGGGCTCTACTCTTAAGATCTATTACCTCCCAAAGGCTCCGCCTACAAATACTGTCACATTGAGAATTAGTCTTCACCATATGAATGTGGTGGTAATACTGGCATTTAATCCATAGCATACCCTTAGCTGTGCTTAGTGTCCCAGAGAATCTGCTTCAGCTTCTCTGTGGAACACTTCTATGACTTTAATGGTGGAAGAAGCTGCAAGATCAGTCACTCAGCTCACACAACGGATATAAGGAAAGGGATCCAGAGATCTTACGGGCTCAGTGTACCCATCTCTTCTTTGAGCCAGCAGTGTCTCCAAATCCTGGGATTTCTCGGGGTTCTGTTCAGTCACCAGCTGGCATTCTAAGACCACCTTCGTGCAGTCCTTGGCGTCTCTTTTTCTTTTCGGATGTGCTATTTCAGTCACAACTCAACCATTTCCAGATTTCAAAATTTCGCTGGTTGTCTTTTCTCCAATTCTCTTTTCCTTGGGATCTCCCCTTTCTGCCATGCCCTTAAAATGGCATGGCTGTACTTTCAGTTAAGTGTGGTTCAGGAATAGAGTAAATGTGTCTGCAGTCAGCCATGTTTTACAGGAATGCATCCCCAAAATACAATGTCTCTGGCAGATGCATGAATATATTTAAGGTGATTGATGCATATTGACATTTAAACATTTTAAAAATTACTTTAACAGCTTCATTGAAGTATAATTGATATATATTGAGCTGCACATAAAGTGCTCAATGTCACTATTTTTGATATTTGTATATGCCTGTGAAATGATCATTACAATTAAAATAAAAAATATCCAACCACCCAGAAGTTTCCTTATATCCTGAGTATACCATATCTGTAGATCTTATTGGGGAAAATTGACATCTTAACAATATCAAGCCATTTGACCTTTGAGCATGGCATATGTCTCCATTTATTTAGGTGTTTTAAAATTTCTCTCAGTAATGTTTTGAAATTTGTAGTGTATAGATCTTGCACCTTTTTTGGATCAGATTTATCCCTATGTATATCATATTTATGTATAGTATTTTAAGTGATTTTTTAAAAATCAATTTCTTATTGTTCATTTTTAGTATTTAGAAACAGAATGGATTTTCAAATTTGATAATGTAGCCCACAATCTTGCTAAACTCATTTATTCTTGTAACTTTTTTTATGTATTCCATAGGATTTCCTGTATAGAAGTTTGTGTTGTTTGTGAATAAAAACAGATTTACTTCTGGGGAGATTTCAGCTCAGGTCATGATCTCATAGTTTGTGGGTTCCAGCCCCGTGTTGGGCTCTGTGCTGACAGCCCAGAGCCTGAAGCCCGCTTCAGATTCTGTGTCTCCCTCTCTCTCTGCCTCTCCCCTGCTCATGCACTGTCTCTCTCTCAAAAAAATAAATAGATAATTATTAAAATAGATTTACTTCTTTTTTCCCCAATCTGGATATCTGTTATTTCTTTATCTTGCCTATCTTACATTGGTCAGAACCTCCTATTCAACACTGAATGCAGAAGTGAGAGCAGGCATTCTTATCTTGCTCCCCTCCCCCCCCTTTTTTAAAGGTTTATTTATTTATTTTGGGAGACACAGACAGGGAGGGGAAGAGAAAGAGGGAGAGAGAGAATCCCAAGCAGGCCTCACCCTGTCAGTGCAGAGCCAGACATGAAGCTCAAACTCACAAATTGTGAGTTAATGACCTGAGCTGAAATCAAGAGTTGGATGCCTAACCAACTGAGCCATCCAGGCACCCCTCTTGCTCCTTGTCTGAAAAGGAAGCTACAGGCTTGTGTTAGCTACAGGCTTTCCACGCTGCACCTTATCAAACTGAGGGAGTTCCCTTTAGTCATGAGGGTTTTTTTTTTTTTAAATATTTATTTATTTTGAGAGAGAGAGGAGGGGAGGGGCAGAAAGAGAGGGAGACACAGAATCTGAAGCAGGCTCTAGGCTGTGAGCTGGTCAGCACAGAGCTTTACCAACACGGGGCTTGAACCCATGAGAGGTGAGATCATGACCTGATCCGAAGTCGGACGCTCAACTGACTGAGCCACCCAGGAACTCTAGTTATGAGTTTTTTAAGAGTTAAAAAATTTAATCAGGAATGAATGTTAAATTTAGTCAAATGCTATTTTTGTGGTAATAGAGTTGATCATATGGTTTTTCTTTTTTAGTTTGTTAGCTGGTAATTTGAAAGTTGATTTTCAAATTTTAAAACTGCTTTGCATTCCAGGAATAAACCCACTTGGATATAATGTATTATCATACACACACACACACACACACACACACACACACGTGTATATATCTTGTTGCAAACTATTTACTGAATTTTTGTTTAGAAAATGCATATATTTTCATGAGGGATATTGATCTGTAGCTTTCTTTTTCTGTAATGTGTTTGTCTTGATTGGATATCAGAGTAATACTGGCCTCAGAGCTTGGATTAGGAAGCATTCCTTTCTTTTTGATTTTCTGGAAAAAGTTGTATAGAATTGGAATTATTTCTTCTTGAATGTTTGAATTTCTCCAGCAAAGCCATTAAGACCTGAAATTTTCTTTGTGGAAAGGGTTTTAACTATAAATTCAATTTCTTTAATAGATAAAGGATTATTCAAGTTATCTATTTTTTCTTTTTTTTAAGAATTAATTTTAAGTAATCTCTACACCCAACATGAGGCTTGAACTCACAACTCTGAGACCATGAATCCCGTAATCCACTGACTGAGCCAACCTGGTGCCCCTACTTGGTTATCTGTTTCTTTTTGAGTAAGCTTTTATAGTTCTGGCTATTAAAAAAAACTGTTACTTTCATTTAAGTTGTTGGGTTTATAGGCATAGATCTATTAATAGTATATTTATAATATTTCATATTATATTTTAAATATCTATAGATATTGAGATTATAGTGATATCTGTTCCATTTTGATATTGGTAATTTATATATTCTTTCCCCCCCCAGTGTAGCTAGTGTTTTGTTGATTTTACTGATTACTTTAAAGAAACAGCTTTTCTTCTAAAGATACCTTTTTTAGAGCACTTTTGGGTTCATAACAAAATTGAGAGGAAGGTACAGAAATTTTCTATATACCCCTCCCCCCATCCACCACTCATAACCTCTCCTACTATCAACATCACTCACCAGAGCGACACATTTATTACCAAGGATGAACCCGCACTGACTAATGAAAATCACCCAAAGTTCACAGCTTCTCTTAGAGTTCACTCTTGGTGTTATACATTCTATGGGTTTGACATAGGTATGTCAGGTATGATCACATAGATATTTCATGAACTGCCCTAAAATCTTCTGTACTCTACCTGTTCCTCCCCCTCCCCCATCCCTCATGACCGCCGATCTTTTTATTGTCTCTATAGTTTTGTCTTTTCCAGAATGTCATACAGTTGGAATTACACAATACATATATGCAGATTGCCTTATTTCATTTAATAAAATACATTTAAGTTTCTTCCATGTCTTTTCATGATTTAATAGCTTATTTCTTTGTCCTAGTAAACACTATTCCGTTATCTGGATGTACCGCAGTTTATCCATTTATCTACTGAAAGACCTATTGGTTCCTACCAAGACCTAGCAATTATGAATAAGCTACTATAGCTACTGTAAACATTCACGTGCAGTTTTTGTGTGGGCACAACTTTTCAACTTCTTTGAGTAAATACCAAGAAGCACAATTGCTTGATTGTATGATAAGATTATGTTTAGTATTTTTAAGAAACTGACAAACTGTCTTCCAAAGTGGCTGTACCATTTTTCATTCTTTTTTTTTTTCCTGTCCTTGACAGAATGTATTAAATAAGCAAACACCACCAACAAGCAGAACAAGTACTACAATGTAAAAATATTAACAAAAAGAAAACCCTCTCACATGTATAAATGAAAGATTGCACACATAGAACTCATATTTTTCAAGCTTCAATAGTAAATATTTTGCTACTATGTATTAAATACTGCATGGTTTACCCAAGCTAAGATGAAACCACATCACGAATCAATAAGCATTTTGCATTTTCTTTCATTATCTACTCAAAGTCGTGCCTACTGCACCTCTAAACATTTCATTAAATCCAATTATACAGCAAACACTCCCAAAATAAACTTAGATTGTATTGCAGTTTCACTTAACAGTATATAAAATGCTGTG